>JABUQX010086980.1:0-21560 GCA_015478945.1 Trachelipus rathkii
GAGGAGAAGAGATATTATAGTTTTACAGTGCTGGCCATATAGGAAGGTGGGCAGCCGTTAATTGTAAGGCGTTTAGAGCCAGGGCAGGCCGTGTGATACGCATGTCGTCTGAAAAAGAATCAGAGTGATGTGTACATGGGCACGATGGTCAGGCAGGCAGGCAGGTTATCGGTAGGCAGAGCAGACATGGCAGGTAACGGAGAGTTAACGATGTAATGAGTGTCTAAAGTTACAGGTTTTAAAATATGTAGGAATCCGTATTAAGTATTGCAAGTTTAATGAGCAAGTTAAGTTGCAGCTAAGTTGACAGAGTTTATTCAGTTGAATGAAGGGGAAAGAGTATGGATAATAACCTATATCGTAAATGGATCATCTATGAAAGTTGTTATATAAAATATAATGGAATTATTATGTTAAGTGTCTGGCAGGCAGGCAGGAAGGCAGCAGGCAGGAGGCAGGAGTAGCGTAAGCAGGCAGCAGGCAGGCATAGGCTAGGCAGGATAGTGAAGTAGCAGGTCGAGGCAGGCAGGCAGGTAGGCATGACGGCAGTGAGCAGGCAGTGACAGTGTAGGTTTCAAGTAGAGACTAAAACTATCCGTAAAATACGGGATATAAAATAATGCTATAAATATATATGGTCAATATTTGTTATTTATAAGCAGGAAGGCTCTAGGCATGCAAGGCTAGAGTAGGTCAGGTCTAGGTATCATGGATAGTATGCCTATGGAGAGGTAAGTATGGGTATGAGCAGGCAGAGGCTCAAGATAGGTAAGGCCGGCAGGAACGATAAGGTACTAGGTAGGCATAGGCAGGCAGGTAGTGAGGAGGTGCAAGGTATACTGAAGGTAAGTGCAGGCATGAGGTACATGAGTAGCGTGTAGGCCAGGAGGCAGGAAGGTATACCAGGTGACAGGTCAGGCAGGCAGCAGGATGAGTATAAAACTTTAATTGTAAATGGGAATATGAAATGTTCTCATATAATTATATTAGTGAAATTTGTTATTATTATAGAGGCGGAGGCAGGCAGGAGTAGCAGGAGGCAGGTGAGCAGGTATAAGGCAGGTAGGCATAGCAGGCTAGGATCAGGCAGTTATAGCAGGCATGGTACTAGGCAGGAGGCGGTACAGAGGCAGGTACGGATGTAGCAGTACAGGAGGCGTGATAGGAGGCAGGAGGCAGCTTAAATTTCGATTAAATATGGTACCATAGCAATGTCTATAGATAATATATTATGAGTTGTTTTGTTATTATGTTAGTGAATGGCTCAGGCGGCCAGGGGGATGAATTGTCTGGACAAGTGCAGAGGTCAGGGCAGAGATAGGTATCGACATTTTCGAGGCAGGCAGAGATAGTGCTAGGTGTTCGAATCAGCGGCAGTTGTTTATGCAGAGCGTAGGGTCGAGGTAGAGACGTGAAGATGCTAATTTTCGTTTTAAAATAATGGTCCATTTTGTCGATATAAATTTCAGTATCAAGAAATAATAATTTATGAAATTTTTTTTGAAATTATGTATTCGCCGTCGGTGCACGACGGCAGGGAGCGAGAGCGGTGAGGATCACGGAAATTTTTATTTGTGTGTCAATTTTGTTTTGAACTCGTAGTGTCATGGTTTAAAGGAATCTGGTCAAAGCAGAGTGTAAAGTTAACATGATGTTTTGTTTGCAACAGGCAGGCAGGGCGGCGGAGGGATTTTTTTAAATTTAAACTGGTCATTTTCTTGGTTTTTGTTGACGTGGTAAGGAGGCACAGGATCTAAAGTATTGTAAATGGGAATGAAAATGTCTAATATAAAATATATATTAGGATTTTGTATATTCGCAGGAAGTATCTAGGTCAGGTATTATACGTGCAGTGGGCAGAGGTATAGGCATGGCCTAGGCTAGGACATAGATGGTACTAGTACGAGGTATGAGATTGTAAGAGGATGAGGCATGATGTACATTGAGCGGATGGTATCCAGGTGAATAAACTATATATTATGGCGTGAATAATGGGACCATATGTAAAATATTACTACAAAAATATTATTAGAATATTTGTTATTAGCAGGAGGGTTAGGCAGGTAGTGCAGGCAGGAGCAGGAGCTAAGTAGTAGCAGGCCAGGCGGATGAGAGGTCAGGTGCCGGAGGTACAGGCAGGCGTGACAGGAGGCATGGCTGGTACAGGCAGGCAGGTATATAAAGGAGTGAAGTGCCCATAGAGCAGGTACAGGCTAGGTCAGGAGCTGTAATTAGTGTAGTTCGTGATGTAGTGGGTATAGGGAGATTGTAGAAATACAGAGGTAATGTAGTATTTTGAAGATGTATGTGTGAGGTAGAAGTATATTATATATATATGGTAATTTTATTATATATATACGAAGTAGCTATGGTAGGCTAGGACAGGGGCAGGCAGGCAGTAGTCAGTAGTAGCAGCCTAGGACAGGTACAGGTAGCAGAGGAGGCTATAGGCCCAGATGTCAGGTATATATTTATAACTAGAGGTCAGGCAGGTAAGTCTTAACCTATCGTAAATGGGATATAAATATGTCATATGTTATACTTTATAGTAATATTATTATGTTATTCGATAAAGGCAGACATGGCAGGATACAGTGGCAGGTCAGGCAGTAGTATTACAGTGCTAGCAGGCTTAGGCAGCAGGCAGGCAGGCAGGGAGGCAGGCGTCAGGGACCTGGAGTCAGGTACAGGAGGCAGTGACAGCCCAGGCAGATAGGCAGGGTATTCAAGGCAGCCAGGCAGGCATGGTCTATATAAAACTAATATTAACATGATAATGTCTTATGCGGACATAAATGTCTATGAATTACTTTTAGTGTGAACACAACAAGTTAGAGATTTGTAAGTATCAATGTGGTAATTGAAACCGTGCTCAAGGATAGTAGGTGACATAGAGCAGGCAGGTTCCGGCAGTGTTATATTGCGCAGGTAAAGAAAGCTGTTCGAGCAAGGCGGCAGGCAGGACTGGGCGTGTCTAAGACAGGCAGGCAGGCAGGCCTAGTGCACAGGAAGAGTGTCTAGTTGAATGGAGGTCATATGTAGGCAGTATGTCAGAATGCAAGGCAGGTCAGGTGCAGGTTACAGCTCAGGTAGGCAGGCACAGGAAGGCAGTAGTAGTATAGGCAGGTACTAATAGCATAGATAAGGCTAGGAGGAAAGGTAGGCAGTAGAACAGGCAGTGAAAGCAGGAGTAGCAGTGACTAGTGTCAGGCGGCCAGGTACGGCAGGCAGCCAGCAGGCAGTAGTATCTATAGGAGGAGTGATCATGGATCACAGGCTCATGAAAGTGACCAGGAGGCAGGAATGAGCTCAGGACAGGCCGGCAGTTAGCTAGGTACTGTATAGGTACAGGTCAGGCAGGCCAGGCAGGTCATCATGATATGTCAACAGGTTGGCTATAGGAATCAGGCAGCAGGCCAGCCCAGGCAGGCAGGCAGGCAGGCTTAAACCTATTCGTAAAATGGGACAATTTGTGAAAATGTCCATAAAAAATAAATATATATAGGAATATATTTGTTATTACCCAGGAGGTACAGGCCAGTTAGGGCAGCGCTAGACAGTGGATTAGGCAGGCAGGCCAGTGACTAAGGCTGAGTGCAGTTGCAAGAGCAGGCTAGAGTACCAGATGCACAGAGGGATAAGAGCAGGACGGAACTGCAGCATTGGCTAGGCGGCAGGACGGCAGGCAATGAGGGAGCTGGTCAGAGCAGTTTGCTCTGGGCGAGGACATGGATAAGAGCAAAGGACAAGAACAAGGAAGGCCAAGCGACAAAGAAGCAGCGACAGGTATTAGGCTAATATGTATAGGTCTAAGGAAAATAGATGCAGGATGGGAGACGCAGGGATAGGACCGGTTTCATTGTAGGAATATGGTAAAATTTCAGAGAGTCAGGAAAATGGTCAGGCAGTAATCAGATACTGGATAAGGTAAGAAAATGATCTGCTTAAGGATCAGTGCTAAGAGTCATAGCAGGCTGAGTGCAGGAGACAGCAGCTATTTTGAGACTCAGTGTTTTACAGGTCTTGCTTCTCTTCGTGATTAAATGGGATTAAATAGACTTTGTCTATAAATATTTTTTGCTTGTGATAATATTTAGTTATTCGCAGGAAGGGAGCAGGCCAGGTAGGGCAGGAGGCAGGACAGGGTAGAGAACGAACGGAGAATAGGCGCAGGGCAGGGGCGCGCAGTTCTGTACATGACATAGGGAGGAGGACGGCAAAGGCGCCGGCAGGGAGGGAGGACACAGGCAGAGAGCAGGAGGGAGGACTAAAACTATTACGTAAAATCGGGAATGAAAAATGTAAATCCAAATATAACCGGAATAAAATTAGTGTTGGATTGCGTATGCAGAGCAGACGCGCAGGTCAGGAGGCGGAGGCGGCAGGCAAGGTAATAGTAAACAGTAGCAGGACAGGCAGGGTAATGGCTGGTCCTAGGAGAGTTTCAGAAGAATGGGACGATGATAAAATGTCTAAAAATATATAGGAATATTTGTCTATTTCGGTGCAGAGGATAAGTGGCAGCAGAGCTAGGCAGGCCCAGGCAGCAGTGGGGGTATTCTTTAGTAACAGGCAGGACAGGAAAGAACAAGAGAACGCAGAGCATGTCATGAAAGTCAGAACGATGCATGATAGCTCTCAGTGTAAAGTGTCTTAAGCGAGTAGAGCACCAGAGTACAGGCAAAGCGAGTTGTAGAGCAGTGGCGGGGTCATGCGTGCATATATTGACTCTAAACTATTCGTAAATAATGGGATATAATGTCCTAAAATATATATTTAGGAATATTATTTTTGTTTTTGCTTTTGAATAGGATAGGCTAGGTGCCTGCAGGTAGGAAGATTTTGAGCAGGACGGAGTGTCATGGATCAAGGAATGTATTTTTTTGCACTGCTAGGCTTAGTTGGTCAAGGTGTTTCTTCAGGTCAGGTTCACTTTTTTTTTTGTGTGTGTTTTTTTTTTTTGTCTCTCAGTGTTCATGTTGTTTTATTGCAGGTCTGGCTAGTGTCTGTCACGAGCAGTGCTCTAGGCGAGCAGCAAGTAGTGCATGTGACTATTAGGATTAAAATTGGGAGACAATGTGTAAAATATACGTGTTCCTATATAGTTTTAGGAGAATATTTTGTTATTTAGTTTTCTAGCGAGAGCATGACAGGCAGTGATGAGACAGGCGTAGATGGCAGGACGAGGGCCAGGCTAGGACAGATAGGCATAGATAGCAGGCAGGCATGAAGTGGCAGGTACAGGACAGGCAAGGCAGGTATGAGCATGGAGAGGCTACTAATCTTAATTTCGTATAAAATGGGACATGAATAATGTCCCAAATTCTCAAAAATATTTTAGGAATATTTATGTTATTACTGCAGGAAGGCTAGGCATGAAGGAGTGCACTAGGTCAGGCATGGCAGGCAGGATGAACAGGCATGGACATAGGAGGCCAGGCAGGCAGGCTAGCAGGAAGGCAGGCAGGTAGGTAATACAGGTCAGGCAGGCAGGCAGGCTAGGCAGGCAGGCAGGCAGTAGTAACACTAGCGCTCAGAGATGAGTCTAAGGCAGGCGGCAGTGAGGTCAGGTACAGGCTAGGATCAGAGCAGGCAGGCTCATGGCAGGCAGTGCAGGCAGGCAGGTACAGGTATGCAGGCAGGCAGGCAGCAGGCAGGGTACAGTGCAGGCATGGGGGGGAAAAGATACATAAAATGGGGACATTAAATAAAATATCATAAAAATATATTATAGATTATTTTTGTTATTTTTACGTCAGGCAGGCATAGGCATAGGTCAGTGCGGCAAGTGGTACAGGTCAGCATAGGCAGGCAGATAGTCGGCTAGGTGAAGGCAGTGCATGAGCTAGTTCAGCGCTAGGAAGGTGCAGGCAGGCAGGCAGGTGAATAGGTATATCAGAGCAGGTGACAGGTCAGTGACAGGCAGGTGCAGGCGGCTAGAGCTTAAACTAATTCGTAATACATATGGGACATCGAAAATGTCCCATAAATAGTATATAGGAATATATTTATGTTATATTCGCTAATGGAAGGCAGTGATCAGGACAGGCAGGCAGGCAGGCAGGTACGCAGGCAGGCAGGCAGGTAGCATGGCAGGTCCAGGTAGGACAGGCAGGCAGGCAGGCAGGCAGGTCAGGCTCATGGCAGGTACTCAGTAGTAAATCATTCGTTAATAATCAATATTCAAATACTAATCTGATGGAGGAAAATATTATATAGGTTAATTAATTTGTTTATTTACGCAGGACGTACAGGCAGGCAAGGCAGGTATCAGGCATTCGGTCAAGGTATTCAAATAACAAATACGAGATACTAATACCCGAAATATATAAAGTGCTCAGGGCAAGGCTAAAACTCTTATCTTCGCTATAGAATTTGGGAATTTAAATTTGCATGAAAAATATATGAAATGGAGAATATTTGTTATTTCTGAAAAGCTTCATAGGGAAGGCAGGTCACAGGTAGGTTTGGACAGTATGGTTGACGTAGAGAGCAGGTAAGGCGCTAGGCGAGAGAGGCAGGGCAGGTAGCAGAGCATGTGCAGGCTAGTCATGTTTATGTTCTCAGGTCTAGAGACAGGATTCTATGTGTAGCAGAGGTCGAGGCTAGGCTATAAATATTCGTAAATATGGCATGAAAATGTTCAAAAATATGTAAGGAATTATTTCCGTTGTTATATCGCAGGAGAATGAGCAGGAGAGTTCTAAAGGCCGTGGGTACTAGAGCAGCAGGCAGCAGGAGGGCAGGCAGGCAGGCGGCAGGCAGGGCAGGCAGGCAGGCAGGTCAGCATAAAACCTTATTCGTATAATTATGGGAAGTGGAATAAATGTTCCAGAACTATATAATGGGAATGTGAATATTTGTTATTCGCAGGCAGGGCAGGTGTGATTCAGGCGGCAGGAGGCAGTCCGGCAGGGTAAGAAAGTAACACAGGCAGGCAGGCAGGCAGGCAGGCAGGCAGGCAGGCAGGCTAGGCAGGCAGCAGGCAGGCAGGCAGGCAGGCAGGCAGGTTAAACCTCTTCGTAAAATGGGACAGAAAAAAATGTCCAAAAATATATAGGAATATTTGTTATTCGCAGGAAGGCAGGAAGGTAAGGCAAGGCAGGCAGGCAGGCAAGGCAGGCAGGCGGCAGCAGGCAGGAAGGCAGGCAGGAGGAGGTAGGAGGCAGGCAGGCAGGCAGGCAGGCAGGCAGGCAAGGCAGGCAGGCAGGCAGGCAGGCAGGCGGCAGGCAGGGCAGGCAGGCATGGAGGCAGGCAGGCAGGCAGGCAGGCCAGGAGGAGGCGCAGGCTTAAAACTATTCGTAAAATGGGATGAAAAATGTTCCAAAAATATATAGCAGTATTTGTTATGTCGCAGATGCAGGCAGGCAGCAGGCAGGGCAGGCAGGCAGGCGATCAGGCAGGCAGGCAGGCAGGGGCGTGCAGGCAGGCAGGAGCAAGGCAGGCAGGCAGAGGCTTAAAAACTATTCGTAAAATGGGACATGAAAATGTCTAAAAATATATAGGAATATTTGTTATTTTGCAGAAGGCAGGCAGGCAGGCAGGCAGGAGGCAGGCAGGCAGGGAGGCAGGGCAGCAGGCAGGAAGGAGGCAGGCACGCAGGGTAGGCAGGCAGCAGGCAGGCAGGCAGGCAGGCAGGCAGGCAGGCAGGCCCGCAGGCAGGCAGGCAGGAGGCAGGACGGCAAGGCAGGCCAGGCAGGCAGGCGGCATAGGCAGGCAAGGCAGGCCGCGGCAGGCAGGCAGGCAGGCAGGCAGGCAGGCAGGCAGGCAGGAGGCAGGCGGCAGGCAGGCAGGCAGGGCAGGCAGGCAGGCAGGCAGGCAGCAGGCAGGCAGGCAGGCAGGCAGAGCGGCAGGCAGGGCAGGCAGGCAGGCAGGCAGGCTAGAAGACTATGCGGAAAAGGGGACATGGAAGAAAGTTCAAAAAAAAGATAGGAATAATTTGTTATTGCAGGCAGGCAGGCAGGCAGCAGGCCAGGCAGGCAGGGCAGGCGGCAGGGCAGGCAGGCAGGCAGGCTAAACCTATTTCGTAAAATGGGACATGAAAAATGTCCTAAAAATATATAGGAATATTTGTTATTCGCAGGAAGGCAGGCAAGGAAGGCAGCAGGCAGGCAGGAGGCGGGCAGGCATGGCAGCGGAAGGAGGCAGGAGGAAGGCAGGCAGGCCAGGCAGGCAGGAGGCAGCAGGCAGGCATGCAGGGAGGCTGGTTGGCAGGCGGCAGGCAGGCAGGCCGGTCTAGGCAGGCAGGCAGGCAGGCAGGCAGGCAGGCAGGCGGCAGGCAGGCAGGCAGGCGGCAGCAGGGAGGGCGGGCAGGCGGGCAGGGCAGGCAGGCCGGCAGGCAGCAGGCAGGCAGGGCTAAACCTATTCGTAAAATGGAACATGAAAATGTGCAAAAATATATAGGATATTTGTTATTCGCAGTGCAGGCAAGGCAGGCAGGCAAGGAGGCAGGCAGGCAGCAGGCAGGCAGGCGGCCGGTAGGGCGGGAGGCAGGGCAGGCAGGCAGGCAGCAGGCAGGAAGGCAGGCAGGCAGGGAGGCAGGCAGGCAGGCAGGCAGGCAGGCAGGCAGGCAGGCAGGCAGGCGGACCAGGCAGGCTTTAAACTATTCGTAAATGGGAAACATGAAAAATGTTCAAAATATATAGGAACATAATTTGTTATTGCAGGCAGGAGGCCAGGCAGGCAGGCAGGCAGGCAGGCCAGCAGCAGGCTAAACCTATTCGTAAAATGGGACATGAAAATGTCCCAAAAATATATAGGAATAAATTTGTATTGAGGAAGGCATGCAGGCAGGCAGGCAGGCGGCAGGCAGGCAGGCAGGCGGCAGGCAGGCAGGCAGGCAAGGCAGGCAGGCGGCAGGCGTACGCGAGCAGTCAGGACGGAGGTAAGAAAGGCAGGCAGGCAGGCAGGCAGGCAGGCAGGCAGGCAGGCAGGCAGGCAGGCAGGCAGGCAGGCAGGCAGGCAGGCAGGCAGGCAGCGCAGGCAGGCAGGCAGGGGCAGGCAGGCAGGCAGGCAGCTAATATTATTTCGTAAAATGGGACATGAAAAATGTTCCAAAAATATATAGGAATATTTGTTATTCGCAGGCAGGCAGGCAGGCAGGCAGGCAGGCAGGCAGGCAGCAGGCAGGCAGGCAGGCCAGGCAGGCGGCACCCAGAAGGAAGCCAGGCAGGCAGGCAGGGAGGCAGGCAGGCAGGCAGGCAGGCAGGAGGCGGGAGGGCAGGCAGGCAGGCAGGCCAGGCAGGCAGGGAGGCAGCGAGGCAGGCAGGCAGGCATGGCAGGCAGGTAGGACGACTGCAGGAGCAGGCAGGCAAGGCAGGCAGGCAGAGGCAGGCAGGCAGGCAGGCAAGGCAGGCAGAGGCAGGCCAGGCAGGCAGGAAAAAATCTATTCGTAAAATGGGACATGAAAAAATGTCCTAAAAATATATAAGAATATCCGTTATTGTGCAGGAAGGCAGGCGGCAGGCAGCAGGCAGGCAGGCAGGCAGGAAGACAGGCAGGCAGGCAGGCAGGCAGGCAGGCAGGCAGGCAGGAAGGCAGGCAAGGAAGCAGGCAGGCAGGCAGGCAGGCAGGCAGGCAGGCAGGCAGGCAGGCAAGGCAGGCAGGCAGGCAGGCAGGCAGGCAGGCAGGCAGCCAGGCAGGCGCGGCAGGCCGGCAGTCAGGCAGGCAGGCAGGCAGGCAGGCAGGCAGTCAGGCAGTCAGGCAAGAGGCGACCAGGGATCTAGGACTGCACGCTTAAACCTATTCGTAAATAGGGACAATGAAAAATGTTCCAAAATATATAGGATTTTGTTATTCGCAGGCAGGCAGGCGGGCACAGGCAGGCAGGCAGGCGGCAGGAGGCCAGGCGGCAGGCAGTGCAAGGCTAAAATTCTTAACCGATACTTTAATGTCTGAAAATGCTAAAAATATATAGGAATATTTGTTATTCGCAGAAAGGCAGGGCGGCAGGCTGCAGGCAGGCAGGCATGCAGCATGCAAGGCAGGCAGGCAGGCGGGGGGCAGGGAGGCAAGGAAGGCAGGCAGGCAGGCAGGGAGCAGGCAGGCAGGCAGGCAGGCAGGCAGGCAGGCAGGCAGGCAGGCAGGCAGGCAGGCAGGAGGCAGGTAGGCAAGGCAGGAGGCAGGCAGGCAGGACTTGTAAAATGGGACATGAAAAAAGTTCCCAAAAAATATTAGGAATATTGTTTTCCCTATATAGGCAGAGAGGCAGGCAGGCAGGAAGGTCAGGCAGGCGACAAATGTCGGCAGAAAGCAGGCAGGAAATTATTTTTAAGGACAGCAGGCAGGCAGGCAGGCGGCAGGCAGGCAGGCAGCGGAGGCAGGCAGGCAGGCAGCAGGCAGTAAAAACTATTCGTAAAATGGGACATGAAGAATGTTCCAAAATATATAGGAATATTGTTATTCGCAGGCAGGCAGCAGGAGGCAGGCAGGCAGGCAGGCAGGCAGGCAGGCAGGCAGGCAGGCAGCAGGCAGGCAGGCAGGCAGGGCTAAACTATTCGTAAATGGACATGAAAAATGTTCTAAAAATATATAGGAATATTTGTTATCCGCAGGCAGGCATCAGGCAAGGCAGGCAGGCAGGCGGCAGGAAGGCAGCAGGCAGGAGGAGGCGGCAGGCAAGGCAGATGAGGCGAGGCAGGCACAGGCAGCACGCAGGCAGGCTAAAACTATTCGTAAAAAGGGACATGACTAGTGTTCCAAAGGTGTGTAGGAACAGGCAGGCATTGCTGGCAGGCAGGCAGGCAGGCAGGCAGGGAGGCAGGCAGGCAGGAGGCAGGCAGTATGGCGAAAGGGCAGGCAGGCAAGGCAGGGCAGGCAAGGCAAGGCAGGCAGGCAGGGAGGAGGGCAGGCCAGGCAGGCGGCAGGCAGGCAGGCAGGCAGGCAGGCAGGCAGGTAAATATTCGTAAAAGTGGGACATGAAAATTGTTCCAAAAAATTATAAGGAATATTTTTATTCCAGGCAGGCAGGCAGGCAAGGAGGCAAGGCAGGCGGCAGGCAGGCAGGCAGGCATGCGGGCAGGCAGGCAGGCTATTCGTAAAATGGGAAATGAAAAATGTCCTAAAAATATATAGGAATATTTGTTATTCCCAGGAAGGCAGGCAGGAGGCAGGCAGGCAGGCAGGCGGAGAGGAGCAGGCAGGCAGGCAGGCCAGGCAGGCAGGCAGGCAAGGCAGGCAGTAGGCAGGCAGGCAGGCAGGAGGCAGGCAGGCAGGCAGGCAGGAAGGAGGCAGGAGGAAGGAGGCAGGCAGGCAGTAGGCAGGCAGGAGGAGAGGCAGGCAGGCAGCGGCGGGCAGGAGCAGGCAGGCGGAGGCAGGCAGGCAGGCAGGCAGGCAGGCAGGTCAGGCAGGCCAGGCAGGCAGGCAGGCAGGGGCAGGCTTAAAACTATTCGTAAAATGGGAATGAAAAATTGTTCCAAAAATATAGTAGGAATTATTTGTTTATTCGCAGGCAGGCCAGGCAGGCAGGCAGGCAGGCAGGCAGGCAGGAGGCAGGCAGGCAGGCAGGCAGGCAGGCAGGAGGCAGGCAGGCAAGGCAGGCAGGAGGAGGCAGGGAGCAGGCAGGCAGGCAGGAGGCCGAGGCAGGCTAAACCTATTCGTAAAATGTGACATGAAAAATTTCCTAAAATATATAGGAATATTTGTAATTCGGCAGTAAGGCAGGCAGGCAGGCAGGCAGGCAGCAGGCAGGCAGGCAGGAGGCAGGCAGGCAGGAGGTCAGGCAGGCAGCAGGCAGCAGGAAGGCAGGCAGGCAGGAAGACAGGGAGGCAGGTAGGCAGGCAGGAGGCAGGCAGGAGGAAGGCAGGCAGGCAGGCAGCAGGCAGGCAGGCAGGCAGGCAGGCAGGCAGGCAGGCAGGCAGCAGGCAGGCGGCGAGGCAGGCGGCAGGGCAGAATCTTTGTAAAGCAATGAAAAATGTTCCAAATATATATAGGAATATTGTTATTCGCAGGCAGGCAAGGCAAGGCAGGCAGCAGGCAGCAGGGCAGGCAGGCAGGCAAGGAGGCAGGCGGTAGGCAGAAAGGCAGGCAGGCAGGCAGGCAGGCAGGCAGGCAGGAAGGCAGGCAGGCAGGCAAGGCAGGCAGGCAGGCAGGCAGGCAGGCAAGGCAGGCAGGCAGGAGGCAAGGCAGGCAGGAGGCAGGCAGGCAGGCAGGCAGGCAGGCAGGCAGGCAGGCAGGCAGCAGGCAGGAAGGCAGGCAGCAGGCAGGCTAGGCAGGCAGGCAGGCAGGCGGCAGGCAGGAGGCAGGCAGGCAGGCAGGCAAGGCAGGCAGGCAGGAGGCAGGCAGGCAGGCAGGCAAGGCAGGCGGCGGCAGGCAGAAATCTTTTGTTTATTTCGTAAATGGGACATGAAAAATGTTTCAAAAATATAATAGGAATATTTGTTATTCAGGCAGGCAGCAGGCAGCAAGGCAGGCAGGCCAGGCAGGAGGAAAAAAACAGGCACGGACAGGCAAGGCCCAGGCGCAGCGGCGGCAGGCCCAGGACAAGGACTAAAAACCTATTCGTAACAACTGGGACACACTGAACAAGAAGGCGGGTGGGGGCGGCGCTGTCGGGGCGGTCCTGTCTAAAAACTAATATACGCGCCATATCTCAATGTCTACATCCTCCGCACAGGCAAGGCAGAGCGCCAAGGAGGACCAGAGCAGGCAAGGAGGCAGGCAAGGCAGGCAGGCAGGCCAAGGAAGGCCGGACAAGGCCGGCCCCCACAAGGCAGGCAGCCGCCACGGCACGCAGCCAGAACGCACGCAGGCCCGGGCCGCCAGGAGGCCAGGCAGGCAGGCCCGGCAGGCGGCAGCAGGACACGCCAGAGCGGCGCACGGCAGGCAGGCAGGCAGGCAGGAGCAGGCAGGCAGGAGGAGCGAGGAGGAAGGAAGGAGGCAGGCCAGAGAAAGGCAGGCGCGAGGCAGGTAGGGCCAGCAGGCAGGCAGGGCAGGAACGAGCAGGCAGGCAGGCAGGCAGGCAGCGGCAGGCAGGCAGGCAGGCAGGCAGGCAGGCAGCAGGCAGGCAGGCAGCAGCAGGCAGGCAGGCAGGCAGGCAGGCAGGCAGGCCAGGGGCCACACCACCCCAAGGCAAGAGAGACCAGGAGGCAGGAGGCAGGCTAAACCTATTTCGTAAAATAGGAACATGAAAATGTTCCAAAATATATAGGAATATTTGTTTTCGGCAGCAGGCAGGCAGGAACAGAGCAGGCAGAGACGGAAGGCAGGACAGGCAGAGCAGGCAAGGCAAGGCAGGGCCTTAAAAACCTATTCGTAAAATGGGACACTAAAAATGTCCCAAAAATATTAAGAGATAATTTGTTATTCCGCAGAAGGCAGGCAGGCAGGCAAGCGGCAGGCAGGAGAGAACAAGGCCAAGGCAGGCAGGCCAAGGAGGCGGAAGGAGGCAGGCAGGAAGGAGGCCAGGCAGGCAGGCAAGGCAGGCAGGAAGGCAGGCAGGCAGGCAGGGCAGGCAGGCAGGCAGGCAGGCAGGCGGAGGCAGGCAGGCAGGCTAAATATACGTAAAATGGGACATAATAGAATAAAAATATATAGGATAATATAGATATATATAGCACCGCAGGCAGGCAGGCCAGGCAAGCAGGCAGGCAGGCAGGCAGCGAACACGGCAGGCAGGCAGGCAGGCAGGCAGGCAGGCAGGCAGGCAGCAGGCAGGCAGGCAGGCAGGCAGGCAGCAGGGAGGAGGCAGCAGGCAGGCAGGCAGGCGGCAGGCAGGTCAGGCAGGCAGGCAGGTAAAACTATTGTAAAATGGGTCAGAGAAGACACACAAAAAATATATAGATATATATATATAAGCAGGCAGGCAGGCAGGAGGCAGGCAGGCAGGCAGGCAGGCAAGGCCGGCAGGCAGGAGGCAGGCTAAAACTATATAGGGACATGAAAATGTCTAAATATATAGGAATATTGTTATTGCAGAAGCATGCAGGCAGCCGGAGGCAGGCAGGCAGGAGGCAGGGCCAGGCAGGCAGGCAGGCAGGCAGGCAGGCAGGCAGGCAGGCCAGGCAATGCAAGCAGGCAAGAATTTCATTGAAATACATACAATTGATTTTTTTATTTATTATTTTTAGTTTTAATAAATATTTATTTCATCATTTTACTTCTTTTTTCCCATTTACCTTTCTACATAATTACTATCAAAGAGGAAATCATGTATCACAAAACGTAATAAACCCCATTAAAAATTCCCAAAATACATAAGAATATTTGTTATTCGCAGGAAGGCTTGCAGGCAGGCAGGCAGGCAGGCAGGGCAGGCAGGCAGGCAGGCAGGCAGGCAGGCAGGCATGGCAGGCAGGCAGGCAGGCAGGCAGGCAGGCAGGCAGGCAGGCAGGCAGGCAGGCAGGCAGGCAGGCAGGCAGGCAGGCAGGCAGGCAGGCAGGCAGGCAGGCAGAGAGGAGGCAGGCAGCAGACAGGCAGGCAGGCAGGCAGGCAGGCCCGCAGCATTGAAAAAAACACATATCGATTTTATATTTACTATTTAAGTTCATACAAAGTGTTTATTAAACGATTTTGCAGGCAGGCAGGCAGGCAGGCAGGCAGGCAGGCAGGCAGGCAGGCAGGCAAGCAAGCAGGCAGGCAGGCAGCAGTTCATTGAAATACCAATGTCGATTTTATTTATTATTTAAGTTCATACAAAGTGTTTATTTCACCATTTTACTTCTTTTTTCCCATTTACCTTTCTATAATAGCTATCAAATAGAAATTCACTGCATCACAAAACGTATAAACCGCAGAGTTCAAATCAGGTGTTTATTTCAAGATAACTCTAGATTTAAGGTTTTTGACTATTCGTAAAATAGGAACATTAAAAAAAGGTCCCAAAAAAATATATAAAATATTGGTTAGGCAGGCAGGCAGGCAGGCAGGCTGGCCACAGGCAGGCAGGCAGCAGGCAGGAAGGCAGGGGCAGGCAGGCAGGCAGGCAGGCAGGCAGGCAAGCAGGCAGGCAGGCAGGCAGGCAGGCAGGCAGGCAGGCAGGCAGGCAGGCAGGCAGGCAGGCAGGCAGGAAGGAGGCAGGCAGGCAGGAAGGCAAGGCAAGGCAGGCAGGCAGGCAGGCAGGCAGGCAGGCAGGCAGGCAGGCAGGTAGGCAGGCAGGCAGGCAGGCAGGCAGGCAGGCAGGCACGCAGGCAGGCAGGCAGGCAGGCAGTTCATTAAAATAATCACATATCGATGTTCTATTTACTATTTAAGTTCATACAAAGTGTTTATTTCACTATTTTACTTCTTTTTTCAAATTTACCTTTCTATAATAGCTATCAAATAGAAATTCACTGTATCACAAAACGTATAAACCCCAGAGTTAAAATCCAGAGTTTATTTCAAGATACCTATTGATTTAAAGGTTTTTTACTATTTGTAAAGTGGGACATTAAAATGTCCCAAAAATATATAAGAATATTTTATTCGCAGGCAGGCAAGCAGGCAGGCAGACAGGCAGTTCATTGAAATAACCACATATCGATGTTCTATTTACTATTTAAGTTCATACAAAGTGTTTATTTCACTATTTTACTTCTTTTTTCCCATTAACCTTTCTATAATAGCTATCAAATAGAAATTCACTGTATCACAAAACGTATAAACCCCAGAGCTCAACTCAGGTGTTTAATTCAAGATACCTCTTGATTTAAAATTTTTTTGACTATTCGTAAAACGAGATATTAAAAATGTGCCAAAAATATATAAGAATATTTGTTATTCGCAAGCAGGCAGGCAGGCAGGCAGGCAGGCAGGCAGGCAGGCAGGCAGGCAGGCAGGCAGGCAGGCAGGCAGGCAGGCAGTTCATTGAAATAACCACATATCGATTTTATATTTATTATTTAAGTTCATACAAAGTGTTTATTTCACCATTTTACTTCTTTTTTTCCAATTTACCTTTCTATAATAGCTATCAAATGGAAATTCACTGTATCACAAAACGTATAAACCCCATTAAAAATGTCCCAAAAATATATAAGAATATTTGTTATTCGCAGGAAGGCAGGCAGGCAGGCGGCAGGGAGACAGGCAGGCAGGCAGGTAGGAGGCAGGCAGGCAGGCAGGCAGGCAGGCAGGCAGGCAGGCAGGCAGGCAGGCAGGCAGGCAGGCAGGCAGGCAGGCAGGCAGGCAGGCAGGCAGGCAGGCAGGCAGGCAGGCAGGCAGGCAGTGCATGCAGGCAGGCGGCAGGCAGGCAAGCAGGCAGGCAGGCAGGCAGGTATTCATAAGTTCATATATTTACTATTAAGTTCATACATAGTGTTTATTTCCACCATTTTACTTCTTTTTTCCCATTTCCCTTTCTATAAATAGCTATCAAATGGAAATTCACTGTATCACATATAAACCCAAGAGTTCAAATCAGGTGTTTATTTCAAGATACCTCTTGATTTAAATGTTTTTTGACTATTCGTAAAATGGGACATTAAAATGTCCCAAAAATATATAAAAATATTTGTTATTAGCAGGAAGGCAGGCAGGCAGGCAGGCAGGCAGGCAGGCATGCAGGCAGGCAGGAAGGCAGGAAGGAGGCAAGTAGGCAGGGCAGGCAGGCAGGCAGCAGGCAGGCAGGCAGGCCAGGCACGCAGGCAGGCATGGCAGGCAGGCAGGCAAGGCATGCAGGCAGGCCAGGCTGGCAGCAGGCGAGGCAGGCAGGCAGGCAGCAGTAGTCCAGGCAGGCAGGCAAGGCAGGCAGGCGTTCATTAAAATAACCACAATATCGATTTTATATTTACTATTTAAGTTCCATAC
This sequence comes from Trachelipus rathkii, assembly GCA_015478945.1. NCBI lineage: Eukaryota > Metazoa > Arthropoda > Malacostraca > Isopoda > Trachelipodidae > Trachelipus > Trachelipus rathkii. The sequence goes on from JABUQX010086980.1 coordinate 16,726, forward strand.
AAAGTGTTTAATTTCACCATTTTAACTTCTTTTTCCTTTACCTTCTATATAGTTCAAAGAGAAATTCACTGCATCACAAAAACGTATAAACCCCAGAGTTCAAATCAGGTGTTTATTTAAGATACCTCTTGATTTAAAGGTTTTTGACTTTTCGTAAATGGACATTAAAAAATGTCCCAAAATTCTTAAAATATTTTTGTTATTCGCTAGGCAAGGCAGGCAGGCAGGCAGCAGGCAGGCAGAGGCAGGAGGCAGGCAGGCAGCCAGCAGGCAGGCCAGGCAGGCAGCAGCGGCAGTTTTTTAAAATAACCACAATATCAGATGTTTATTTACTTATTTTAAAATTCATCAAAGTGCTTATTTCACTATTTGACTTCTTTTTAAAATTTTACCTTTCTATAATAGCTATCAAATAGAAATTCACTGTTATCACAAAACGTTAACCCCAAGAGTTCAAATCAAGGTGTTATTTCAAGATACCCTTGTTTAAGGTTTTTTGACTATCGTAAAATGGGACATAAAAATGTCCAAAAATATCATAAAAATAATTTGTTACTTCGCAGGCAAGCAGGCCGGCAAGGCAGGCAGGCAGGCAGGCAGGCAGGCAGGCAGGCAGCAGGCAGGCAGGCAGGCAGGCAGGCAGGCCAGGCGCAAGTAGGAGGCAGGGGAGGCAGGCAGGCAGGCAGGCAAGCAGCCAGGCAGGCAGGCAGGAGGGCAGGCAGGCAGGCAGGCCAGGCAGCAGGCAGGCAGTTCGATTAATAACCACATATCGGATTTTACATTTATTAATTTAAGTTCATACAAGTGTTTTATTTGCACCCTTTTACTTCTTTTTCCCAAGCAGGCAGGCAGGCAAGGCAGCAGGCAGGCAGGCGAGGCAGGGCAGGCAGGCAGGCAGGCAGGCAGGCAACAGGCAGGCAGGGCATTCGGCAGGCAGCAAAGGCAGGCCTGCGGCGTCGCGCGGCCGGCATGCGGCATGCAGCGCAGGCAGGCAGGCAGGCAGGCAGGCAGGGCAGGCAGGCGTTCCAGGCAGGCAGGAGCTTTCAGGCAGGCAGGTCAGGCAGGCAGGCATGGCAGGCAGGCAGGCAAGGCAGGCAAGGCAGGCCAGCAGGTCAAGGCCAAGGCCCAAAAAAGGGCAAAAGGCAACCCAGGGCAGGGAGGCAGGCAGGCAGGCAGGCAGGCAGGAAGGCAGGAAGGCAGGCAGGCAGGCAGGCAGGCAGGCAGGCAGGCAGGCAGGCAGGCAGGGAGGCAGGCAGGCAGGCTAGGCAGGCAGGCAGGCAGGCAGGCAGGCAGGCAGGCAGGCAGGCAGGCAGGCAGGCAGGCAGGCAGGCACAGTGAAATAACCACATATCGATTTTATATTTATTATTTAGTTCATACAAAGTGTTTATTTCACATTTTACCTCTTTTTTCCCATTTACTTTCTATAATAGCTATCAAATAGAAATTCACTGCATCACAAAACGTATAAACCCCAGAGTTCAAATCAGGTGTTTATTTCAAGATACTCTTGATTTAAAGGTTTTTTGACTATTCGTAAAATGGGACATTAAAAATGTCCCAAAAAATATATAAAAATATTTGTTATTCGCAGGCAGGCAGGCAGGCAGGCAGGCAGGCAGGCAGGCAGGCAGGCAGGCAGGCAGGCAGGCAGGCAGCAGGCAGGCAGGCAGGCAGTGCAGGCAGGCAGGCAGGGACGTACGGCAGGGACAGGCAGGCAGGCAGGCAGCAGGCAGGCAGGCAGGCAGGCAGGCAGGCAGGCAAGCAGGCAGGCAGGCAGGCAGGCAGGCAGGCAGGCAGGCAGGCAGGCAGGCAGGCAGGCAGGCAGGCAGGTCAGGCAGCAGCAGCAGGCAGGCAGGCAGGCAGGCAGGCAGTTCATTGAAATAACCACATATCGATGTTCTATTTACTATTTAAGTTCATACAAAGTGTTTATTTCACTATTTTACTTCTTTTTTCCAATTACCTTTTTATAATAGCTATCAAAGAGAAATTCACTGTTACAAAAAATGTAAAACCCCCGGACTACAAACCAGGAGTTTTTTTAAGATAACCTCTTGATTAAAGGTTTTTTACATTCGTAAAATGGACTAAAAATGTCCCCAAAAAATATATAAGAATATTTGTTATGCAGGAAGGCAGTAGGCAGGCAAGTTCAGCTTGAAATAAACCACATATCGTTTATATTTATTATTTAAGTTCATACAAATTGTTTATTTCACCATTTTACTTCTTTTTTCCCATTTACCTTTCTATAATAGCTATCAAAAAGAAATTCACTGTATCACAAAACGTATAAACCCCATTAAAAATGTCCCAAAAATATATAGGAATATTTGTTATTCGCAGGAAGCAGGCAGGCAGGCAGGCACGGCAGGCCAGGCCAAAGTTCATTGAAATAACACATTTTGATTTTACTTATTTAATATTTATCTAAACCAAAGTGTTTATTTCACCATTTAACTTCTTTTATCTTAGAAATTTTTCCCAAAGCAATCAAATAAATGTATTGTATCATAATCCTCCGACATGAAAAATGTCCAAAAATATATAAGAATATTTTTTTTGCAGGAAGGCAGGCAGCAGGCAGGCAGCAGGCAGCAGGCACATGCAGGAAGGAAGCAGGCAGGCAGGCAGGCAGCAGGCAGGCAGGCAGGCAGGCAGGCAGGCAGGCAGGCAGGCAGGCAGGCAGGCAGGCAGGCAGGCAGGCAGGCAGGCATGGCAGGCAGGCAGGCAGGCAGGCAGGCAGGCAGGCAGGCAGGTAGTTCATTGAAATAACCACATACTATTTTATATTATTATTTTTAGTTCATACAAAGTGTTTATTTCACCATTTTACTTCTTTTTTCCTTTACTTTTTCTATAATAGCTATCAAAGAGAAATTCACTGTATAACCCAGTAAAAAATTACGCAAAAATAATAGGAAGAATTGTTATTCGCAGGAAGGCTGGCAGGCAGGCAGGCAGGCAGGCAGGCAGGCAGGCAGGCAGGCAGGCGCCAGGCACCGAGGTAGGCGCAGTAAGGCAGCAGGGAGGCAGGCAGGCAGGCAGGCAGGGCAAGGCAGGCAGTTCATTGAAATCAACCGCATATCGATTTTCCTTTATTATTTATAGTTCATACAAAGTGTTTATTCACCCTTTACTTCTTTTTTCCAGGCAGGCAGCAGCAGGCAGGCAGGCAGGCAGGCAGGCAGTCAGTTCCTTGAAATAACCACATATCGATGTTATTTCTTATTTAAGTTCATAAATGTTTATTTCACCATTTTCTTCTTTTCTTTTTTTCCCATTTACCTTTCATAATAGCTATCAAATAGAAATCACTGCATCACAAAACGTATAAACCCAAGTTCAAATGAGGTGTTTATTTCAAGATACCTCTAGATTTAAAGAAAGGTTTTTTGACTATTCGTAAAAATGGGACATTAAAAATGTCCCAAAAATATATAAAATATTTGTTATTCGCAGGAAGTCAGGCAGGCAGGCAGGCAGGCAGGCAGGCAGGCTATGGCAGGCAGGCAGGCAGGCAGGAAGGGCAAGCAGGCAGGCAGGCAGGAAGGCAGGCAGGCAGGCAGGCAGGCAGGCAGGCAGGCAGGCAGGCAGGCAGGCAGGCAGGCAGGCAGGCAGGCAGGCAGGCAGGCAGGCATGCACGGCAGGCAGGCAGGCAGGCAGGCCAGGCCAGGAAGGCAGGCATGTAGGCAGGCAGGCAGGCAGGCCAGGCGGCTAGGCAGGCAGGCACCAGGCAGGGATGAGGCGGCAGGCAGTTCATTAAAAAAATCACATATCGATATTCTATTTACTATTTAAGTTCATACAAAGTGTTTATTTCACTATTTTACTTCTTTTTTCAAATTTACCTTTCTATAATAGCTATCAAATAGAAATTCACTGTATCACAAAACGTATAAACCCCAGAGTTAAAATCCAGAGTTTATTTCAAGATACCTATTGATTTAAAGGTTTTTTTACTATTTGTAAAGTGGGACATTAAAAATGTCCCAAAAATATATAAGAATATTTGTTATTCGCAGGCAGGCAGGCAGGCAGGCAGGCAGGCAGTTCATTGAAATAACCACATATCGATTTTATATTTACTATTTAAGTTCATACAAAGTGTTAATTTCACCATTTTACTTCTTTTTTCCAATTTACCTTTCTATAATAGCTATCAAATAGAAATTCAATGTATCACAAAACGTATAAACCCCAGAGCTCAACTCAGGTGTTTAATTCAAGATACCTCTTGATTTAAAGTTTTTTTGACTATTCGTAAAACGGGACATTAAAAATGTCCCAAAAATATATAAGAATATTTGTTATTCGCAGGAAGGCAGGCAGGCAGGCAGGCAGCAGGCAGGCAGGCAGGCAGGCAGGCAGGCAGGCAGGCAGGCAGGCAGGCAGTTCATTGAAATAACCACATATCGATTTTATATTTATTATTTAAGTTCATACAAAGTGTTTATTTCACCATTTTACTTCTTTTTTCATATTTACCTTTCTATAATAGCTATCAAAGAGAAATTCACTGTATCACAAAACGTATAAACCCCATTAAAAATGTCCCAAAAATATATAAGAATATTTGTTATTCGCAGGAAGGCAGGCAGGCAGGCAGGCAGGCAGGCAGGCAGGCAGGCAGGCAGGCAGGCAGGCAGGCAGGCAGGCAGGCAGGCAGGCAGGCAGGCAGGCAGGCAGGCAAGCAGGCAGGGAGGGCAGGCAGGCAGGCAGGCAGGCAGGCAGGCAGGCAGGCAAGGCAGGCAGGCACGAGGCAGGCAGGCAGGCAGGCAGCAGGCAGGCAGGCAGGAGGCCAGCAGGCAGGCACTGGCAGGGCAGGCACG
>JABUQX010086981.1:0-24098 GCA_015478945.1 Trachelipus rathkii
CTTTCCGCCTGCCTACCTGCTGCCTGCCTGGGTGCCTGGCTGCTGGACAGTCTGCTTGCCTGCCGCTGCCTGCTGCCCTGGAATAACAAATATTCCTATATATTTTTGGAACCTTTTTCATGTCCCATTTACGAATAGGTTTTAGCCTGCTGCCTGCCTGCTGCTGCCTCTGCTGCTGCTGCCTGCTGCTGCTGCTGCTGCGCTGCTGCTGCCTGTGCCTGCCTGCTGCCTGCCTCTGCTGCTGCTACCTGCTGCTGCCTGCTTCCTGCCTGCTGCTTCTGCTGCCTGCTGCTGCCTCCTGTGCTGCTGCTGCCTGCCTGCCTGCTCTGCTGCCTGCCTGCCTGCTGCTGCCTGCCTGCCTGCTGCTGCCTGCCTGCCATGCTCCTGCGAATAACAAATTTCCTATATTTTTTAGAAATTTTTATGTCCATTTTTACGAAACCTTATTCTTATTTTGCTGCTGCCTGCCTGCTGATGCTGCTGCTGCCTGCTGCCTGCTGCCTGCTGCGAATAACAAATTTCTATATTTATTTTTGGAACATTCTTTCAATGGTCCATTTTAGACTAGGTTTTAGCTGCCTGCTGCCTGCTGCTGCTGCTGCTGCTGCTGCCTGCTGCCTGCTTGCCTCCTGTGCTGCTGCCTGCCTGCCGCCTGTGCCTGCCTGCCTGCTTTCTGCCTACTGCCTGCCTGCCTGCCTGCCTGCTGTCTGCCTGCCTGCCTGCTGGCTGCTGCGAATACAATATTCTATATATTTTTTGGAAGATTTTCATGTAAAATACGACTATGCCTGAATGCCTGCCTGCTGCCTGCCTGCCTGCCTGCTGCTTGCCTGCGATGCTGCTGCTTCTGCTCCTGCTGCTGCTGCTGCATGCTTTTGCTTGCCTGCCTGCCTGCTGCCTGCTGCCTGCCTGGCATCGCTACGTATTTCCTCCAGCCTACCAGCAGGCGTTCGCTGCTGCCTGCTGCTGTGCCTGTCGGGGATGCCTAATGCCTTGCTGCCTTCCTGCTGCCTGCTCTGCTGCTGCCTGCCTGCCTGCTGCCTGTCTGTTTTCTGCGAATAACAAATATTCCTATATATTTTCTTGACATTTTTTCATGTCCCATTTTTACGAATAGGTTTTAGCCTGCCTGCTGCTGCTGCCTGCCTGACTGCTGCTGCCTGCTGTGTGCGATAAAAAAATTTAATTTTCCTTTAAAATTAAAAAAAATTTTTTGTTTGGATTTTTTGCATGTCCTATTTTACGAAATAAACCTGCTGCCTGCTGCCTGCCTGCCTGCTGCCTGCCTGATGCTGCCTGCTGCCTGCTTGCCTGCCTGCTGCCTGCCTGCTGCCTGCATGCTGCCTGCCTGCATGCCTGGCTGCTGCCTCCTGCTGCCTGCTGCTACCTGCTGCTGCCTGCCTTCCTGCTGCTGCTTCCTGCCTGCCTGCTGCTGCCCTGCTGCTGCACTGCTGCTGCCTGTGCTGCCTGTGCTGCTGCCTGCCTGCCTGCCTGCTGCCTGCTTCTGCTCTCCAAATATTCTTTAATTTTTAGGACATTTTTCATGTCCCTTTTTACGAATATGTTGTTCCTGCTGCTGCTGCTCTGCTGCAGCGATGATCCCGAAACTGTGCTGCTGCTGCCTTGCCTGCCTGCTGCCTGCTGCTGCCTGCTGCCTGCCTGCTGCCTGCTCTCCTGCTTGCCTGCCTGCCTGCCTGCTGCCTGCCGCCTGCTGCCTGCTGGTGCTGCTGCCTGCCTGCTGCGTTCTGCTGCCTGCTCTGCCTGCTGCTGCCTGCTGTGCCTGCTGCTGCTGCCTGCCTGCCCTGCTTCCTGCGAAAAACAAATATTCCTATATATTTTTTAGGACATTTTTCAGTCCATTTTACGAATAGGTTTTTAGCCTGCCTGCTGCCTGCTGCTGCCTGATGCCTGCTGCTGCCGCTGCGTCGCTGCCTGCCTGCTCCTCCTGCTGCCTGCCTGCCTGCGAATAACAATATTCTATATATTTTTGGAAATTTTCATGTCCCATTTTCGAAATATTTAGCTTGCTGCTGCTGCTGCTTGCTGCTTGCTTGCCTGCCTGCTGCCTGCCTGCTGCCTGCCTGCCTGCTTGCCCTGCCTGCCTGCTGCCTGCTGCCCCTACCTGCCTGCCTGCATGCCTTACTGCTGCCTGCCTTCCTGGCTGCTGCCTGCTGCCTGCCTGCTGCTGCTGCTGCCTGCTGCTGACTGCTGCCTGCCTGCCTTGCTGCTTGCCTGCCTGCGCATCTATAATACAAATATTCTATATATTTGCAAGCATTCTCATGTCCCAATTTACGAATAGGTTTTAGCCTGCTGCCTGCCTGCCTGCCTGCCTGCTGCCTGCCTGCTGCCTGCTGCCTGCTGATATAAAAATATTCTATATATTTTTGGAACATTTTTCATGTCCCATTTTACGAATAGGTTTTAGCTTACTCGGCGTTCGCGCTGCCTGCTGCTGTGCCTGCTGCCTGCTGCGGCTCTGCTGCTTCTTCTGCTGCCTTGCCTGCTGCTGCCTGCCTTTCTGCATCTGTCTGCCTGCTGCCTGCCTGCCTGCTGCCTGCTGCCTGCTGCTTGCTGCGAATAACAAATATTCCTATATATTTTTGAACATTTTTCATGTCATTTTCGAAGTAGGTTTTACCTGCTGCCTGCTGCTGCTGCCTGCCTTCTGCCTGCCTGCCTGCTCCTGCCTGCCTGCCCTGCCTGCATGCTGCCTGCGCTGCTGCTGCTGCTTGCCTGCCTCTGCCTGCCTGCTGTGCCTGGTGGGCCTGCCTGCCTGCTGCTGCCGGCCTGCTGCTGCCTTGCTGCTGCTGCCTGCTGCTGCTGCTGCTGCTGCTGCCTGCTGCTGCCTGCCTGCTGCCTGCCTTCCTGCCTGCTGCCTGCCTGCTGCCTGCTGCCTGCCTGCCTGCTGCCTGCTGCCTGCCTGCCTTCCTGCGAATAACAATATTCCTATATATTTTTTAGGACATTTTTCATGTCATTTTACGAATAGGTTTTAGCCTGACTGCCTGCTGCCTGCCTGCTGCTGCCTGCCTGCTGCTGCCTGCTTGAACCGTATCTATAATACAAATATTCTATATATTTTTGGGAAATTTTTCATGTCCCATTTTAACGAATAGGTTTTGCTGCCTGCCTGCCTGCCTGCTGGCTGCTCCTGCTTCTGCCTCCTGCGCTGCTGCTGTAGCCTGCGCCTGATTCGTGCTGGGCGTACCTGCTGCTGTGCTGCTGCTGCTGTGGCTGCTGCTGCTGCGGCTGCGTGCGTGGCGGCTGCTGTACGGCTGCCTGCTGCTGCTGCTGCTCCTTTCTGCGAATAACAAATATTCCTATATATTTTGTAGGAGCATGTTTTCATGTCCTTTTAGAATAGGTTTTTAGCCTGCTGCCTGCTGCTGCTGCTTGCTGTGCCTGCCTGCCTGGCTGCGAATAACAAATATTCTATTATTTTTGGAACATTTTCATGTCCCATTTTACGAATAGGTTTTTTAGCCTGCCTGCTGCTGCTGCTGCCTGCTGCTGCTGCTGCTGCTGCCTGCCTGCTGCTGCTGCCTGCTCCTGCTGTGCTGGCTTGCCTGGCTGCTGCTGCCTGACTGCCTTCTGCTATGCTGCCTCTGCCTGCTGCTGAGCCTGCTGCTGTTGAATAACTGCTGTCTGCTTTCGAGTGAAAGTATTCTATAAATTTTTTGGAACATTTTCATGTCCATTCTTTTTCTATTAAGCCTGCCTGCTGCCTGCCTGCTGCCTGCTGCTGCCTGCCTGCTGCCTGCTGCCTGCTGCTGCTGTGCCTGCTGCTGTGCTGATGCTGCTGCCTGCCGCTCTGTGCATGCTGCTGCCTGCACCTGCTGCTCGGCTGCCGCCTGCCATCGGCTGATGCTTCCGGCAGCCGCCCGACTACGTGGCCGACTGTGCCTGCTGCTGCCTGCCTGCCTTCTGCGAAATAACAAATATTTCCTATATATCGTAAGGTCTTTTTTGAATATCTTTTTTTAATAGGTTTTTAGCCTGCCTGCCTGCTGCCTGCCTGCCTGCCTGCCTGCTGCTGCTGCCTGCCTGCCTGCCTGCCTGCTGCGAATAACAAATATTCTATATATTTTTGGACATTTTTAATGTCCATTTTTCGAATAGGTTTTAGCCTGCTGCTGCTGCTGCTGCTGCTGCCTGCTGCCTGAATACTGGTTCGAGCCTGCAGCTGGCTTCGTGCATGCCTGCTGCCTGCCTGAGGTTGCATGCATATCTGTTGCCTGCCTGTCTGCCTGCTGCCTGCTGCCTGCCTGCCTGCCTGCCATGCTGCCTGCCTGCTGCTGCCGCTGCCTGCTGCTGCTGCTGCGCTGCCTGCTGCTGTTGGTGCGTGACTGTCTGCCTGCTCATACGCCTGCCTGCCTGCTGCCTGGCTGCCTGCCTGCCTGCTGCCTGCGAATAACAAAATATCTCCTATATATATTTTTGGAACATTTTCATGTCCATTTTTTTTATTCCTGCCTGCCTGCTGCCCTGCCTGCCTGCTGCTGCTGCTGCTGCCTGCAGCGGCCACCTGCCTGCCGTGCGGCGCGCACCTGCCGGCCAGCGCGTGCCTGCCTGACTGCTGCTGCTGCCTTCCTGCTGCTGCTTCCTGCTTGCATCCTGTGCTGCCTGCCCTGCCTGCCTGCTGCCTGCCTGCCTGCCTGTCTGCTGCTGCCTGCTGCTTGCCTGCCTTCCTGCGAATAACAAATAGTTCTATATATTTTAGGACATTTTTCCATGTCCATTTTACGAATAGATTTTAGCCTGCCTGCCTGCCTGCCCTGCCTGCCTGCTGCCTGCTGCCTGCTGCCTGCTGATGCCTGCTGCCTGCGAATAACAAATATTACTATATATTTTGGAACATTTTTCATGTCCAATTTTACGAATAGGTTTTAGCTGCCTGCCTGCTGCTGCTGCTCCTGCTGCTGTGCTGCTGGTGCCTGCTGCTGCTGCTGCTGCTGCTGCCTGCCTGCTGCCTGCCTGCTGCTGTGCTGCTGCTGCTACTGCTGCTGCTGCTTCCGCTGCTGCTTCCTCTGCCGCTGCCTGCCTGATGCCTGCTGCCTGCTGCTGCCTGCTGCCTGCCTGTGCTCCTGCTGCCTGCTGGCTGTGCATGCTTCTTGGAATAAAAATTATTCTATTATTTTTAGGACATTTTTCATGTCCATTTTACTGATAGGTTTTAAGCTGCCTGCCTGCCTGCTGCGCTGCTTGCTGCTGTGTGATGCTGCTGCCTGCCTGCTGCGAATAACAATATTCCTATATATTTTTTGGAACATTTTTTCATGTCCATTTTACGAATAGTTTTAGCCTGCCTGCCTGGCTGCCTGCCTGCCTGCTGCCGTGCCTGCCTGGCTCTGCCTGCTGCTGCTGCATGCTGCTGCTGCCTGCCTGCTTTCTGCTATGCTGCCTGCTGCCTGCTGCCTGCTGCTCTGACTGCGCCTGCTGCTGGAATACAATTTCCTATATATTTTTGGAATTTTTCATGTCATTTTACGAATAGGTTTTAGCTGCTGCTGACTGCTTGCATGCTGCTGCTGCCTGCTGCCTGTGCCTGTCTGCCTGCTTGCCTGCCGCCTGCTGCTGCTGCCGCTGCCGCTGCTGCTGCTTCTGCGATAACAAAATATTCCTATATATTTTTAGGACATTTTTCATGTTATTTTACGAATAGGTTTTAGCTTGCCTGCCTGCTGCCTGCTGCTGCTTGCCTGCCTGCTGCCTGCTGCCTGCCTGCCTGCGATAACAATATTACCTATATATTTTTTGTACATTTTTTCCTTAATTATAGAAATAGGTTTTAGCCTGCCTGCTGCTGCCTGCTGCCTGCTGCCTGCCTGCCTGCCTGCCTCTGCTGATGCCTGCCTGCTGCCTGCCTGCTGCCTGCGCTCTCCGGGCCAACGGGTAGGCTGGTACTGCCTGCCTGCCTGCTGCTGCCTGCGCTGCTGCTGCTGCGATAAAAATATTCCTATATATTTTTGGAACATTTTCATGTCCATTTTTTTTATTTTTAGCCTGCCTTGCCTGCTGCCTGCCTGCGAATAACAACCTGCCTGCCTGCTGCCTGCTGCCTGCTGCTGCCTGCATGCTGCTGCTTCCTGGCTGCCTGCTTCTGTGCCTGCTGCCTGCTGCTGCTGCTCCTGCCTGCTGCTGCTGCATGCTTCCTGCGAATAAAATATGTATATATTTCTTGGGAATTTTTCATGTCCCATTTTAGAAATAGTTTTTAGCCTGCTGCGCCTGCTGCCTGCTGCTGCCTGCTGCCTGCTGCCTCCCGCCAGGAATAAAATTAATTCCTATATATTTTTGGAACATTTTTCATGTCTCATTTATAGAAATAGGTTTTAGCCTGCCTGCTGCCTGCATGCCTGCTGCCTGCTGCCTGCTGCCTGGCCTGCCTGCATCGCTGCTGCTGCCTGCTGCCTGCCTTGCCTGCTGCTGCTGCCTGCATGCCTGCATGCCTGCTGCCTGCTGCTGCCTGCTGCTGCTCTGCTGCCTTGCATGCCTTTGCCTACCTGCCTGCTGCTGCCTTCCTGCTGCCTGCTTCTGCTGCTGCTGCCATGCTGCTGCCTGCCTGCGCCTGCCTGCCTGCCTGCTGCCTGCTGCCTGCTGCCTGCGCTGCTGCCTGCTGCTGCTGCTGCTGCCTGCCTGCTGCCTGCATGCTGCCTGCCTTTTCCTGTCTTCCTTGCTGCCTGCCTGCCTGCCTGCCTGCCTGCTGCCTGCTGCCTGCCTGCCTGCCTGCCTGCCTGCCCTCCTGCGAATAACAAATATTCCTATATATTTTTAGGACTTTTTCATGTATTTTTAGCGAATAGGTTTTAGTGCTGCTGCTGCTGCCTGCTGCTGCTGCTGCTGCTGCTGCTGCCTGCTGCTGCTGCTGCTGCCTGCTGCTGCTGAATACAAATTATTCTATATATTTTTGGAAATTTTTTCATGTTCATTTTACGAATAGGTTTTTGCCTGCCTGCCTGCCTGCCTTGACTGCTGCCTGCCTGTGCCTGCCTGCATGCTGCCTGTGCTGCTGCTGCTGCCTGCTGCTGCTGCTGCTGCCTGCTGCTGCTGCCTGCCATGCTGCCTGCCTGCCTGCTGCCTGCCTGCTGCCTGCTGCCTGCTGCCTGCCTGATGCTGTGCTGCTGCTGCTGCCTGCTGCCTGCTGCCTGCTGTGCCTGCCTGCTGCCTGCCTGCCTGCCTGCTGCCTCCTGCCTGCCTGCCTGCCTGCTGCTTGCCTGCTACTGTGCTGCTGTGCTGCTGCTGCTGCTGCCTGCTGCTGCTGCTGCCTGCGAATGACAAATAATTCTATAAATATATTTTGGAAATTTTTCATGTCCATTTACGAATAGGATGGTTGCTGCTGTGCTGCTGCTGCTGCTGCTGCCTGCCTGCCTGCCTGCCTGCCTGCTGCTGCCTGCCTGCTGCTGCCTGCCTGCTGCTGCCTGCTGCTGCCTGCTACCTGTGCTGACTGCTTCCCTGCCTGCCTGCTTCCTGCCTGCTGCCTGCTGCTGCTGCCTGCTGCTGCTGCCTGCTGCCTGCTGCCTGCCTGCCTGCCTGTGCTGCCTTCCTGCGGATAACAAATATTCCTATATATTTTTAGGAAAACTTTTTCAATGTCCCATTTTACGATAGGTTTTAGCCTGCTGCCTGCCTGCTGCTGTGCTGCTGCTGCCTGTGCCTGCTGCTTTGTATGCCTGCTGCTGCTGCCTGCTGCTGCTGCTGCGCTGGCTGCCTGCCTGCCTGCTGCCTGCCGTGCCTGCGAATAACCAATATTCTTATATATTTTGGAAGCATTTTTTCATGTCATTTTACGAATAGGTTTTAGCCTGCCTCCTGTGCTGTGTGCCTGCTGCCTCCTGCCTGCCTGCTGCCTGTGCCTGCTGCTGCCTGCTGCCTGCTGCTGCTGCTGCTGCCTGCCTGCCTGACTGGCTACCTGCCTGCCTGCCTGCCTCCTGTCTGGCTGCTGCTGCTGCTGCCTGCTGCTGCTGCTGCCTGCCTGCCCTGTGCCTGCCTGCCTGCTGCTGCTGCCTGCTGCTGCCTGCTGCCTGCTGCCTGCTGCCTGCTAGTCGTAAAACGTAACAATTCCTATATATTTTTAGGACATTTTTCATGTATTTTTACGAATAGGTTTTAGCATGCCTGCCTGCTGCCTGCTGCCTGCTGCCTGCTGCCTGTCCTGCCTGCTGCCTGCCTGCGAATAACAAATATTCCTATATATTTTTGGACATTTTTCATGTCACATTTTAAGAATAGGTTTTAGCCTGCGTGCCTGCCTGCCTGCCTGCCTGTCTCCTCTTGCTGCTGCCTGCTCTGCTGCATGCCTGCTGCTGCCTGCCTGCCTTCTGCTTTCTGCTACTGCTGCCTGCCTGCTGCTGCCTGCCTGCCTGCTGCCTCTGCTTGCCTGCCTGCGAATAACAATATTCTATATATTTTTGGAACATTTTTCATGTCCATTTTACGAATAGGTTTAGCCTGTGCTGCCTGCCTTGTGCCTGCCTGCTGCCTGTGCCTGCTGCTGCCTGCTGCTGCCTGCCTGCCTGCCTGCCTGCTGCCTGCTGCCTGCCTGCCTTGATATAATACAAATATTCCTATATATTATTTTAGGGACATTTTTCATGTCCCATTTTAGAAATAGGCCAGCTGCCTGCTGCCTGCTGCCTGCCTGCTGCCTGCTGCTGCTGCTGCTGCCTGCTGCCTGCCTGCCTGCAGAAAATTAACAAATATTCCTTATATATTTTTGGAACATTTTTCATGTCCATTTTAGATAGGTTTTAGCCTGCATGCTGCTGCTCCTGCTGCCTGCTGCTGCCTGCTGCTGCTCCCTGCTCCTGCTGCTGATGTGCCCTGCCTGCTGCCTGCTTTTTGCCTACCTGCCTGCTGTGCCTGCTGCTGCTGCTGCTGCCTGCTGCTGCTGCCTGCGAAATAACAAAATATTCCTATATATTTTTGAACATTTTTCATGTCCCTATTTTTACGAATGGTTTTTAGCTGCCTGCCTGTGCTGCTGTGTGCTGCTGCTGCCTGCATGCCTGCTGCTGCTGCATGCCTGCTGCTGCTGCTGTGCTGCTGCTGCTCTTCCCTGCCTGCTGCTTCTGCATGCCCTGATCCTGCCTGCTGCTGCTGTGCCTGCCTGCCTGCTGCCTGCTGCCTGTAATTTAAAAATATTCCTATAATATTTTTAGACATTTTTCATGTCATTTTACGAATAGGTTTTTTCAGCCTGCTGCCTGCCTGCCTGCCTGCTGCTTGCTGCCTGCTGCCTGCTGCCTGCCTGCCCTGCGAATAACAATACTTCCTATTATATTTTTGGAACATTTTTCCTTGTCTAATTTTACGAATAGGTTTTGCTGCTGCTGCCTGCTGCTGCTGCTGCTCCTGCTGCTGCTGCTGCTGCTGCCTGCTGCTGCTGCCTGCTGGTGCCTGCTGCCTGCCTGCCTGCCTGCTGCTGCTGCTTGCCTGCTGCTGCTGCCTGCTGCCTGTACCTGCTGCTGGTCTTGCTGCCTGCTGCCTTACAGCTACTGCCAAGTTCTGCCCTGCTGCTGCCGCTGTGCTCTTGGGGCCTTCTGCGTCTGCTGCTGCCTGCTTTCCTGCGAATAACAAATATTTTATTATTTTTGGACTTTTTCATGTCCATTTTACGAATAGATTTTTTGCTGCTGCTGCTGCTGCCTGCTGCTGCTGCTGCCTGCTGCTGCTGCTGCCTGCCTGCCTGCTGCCTGCTGCCTGCTGTGCCTGCCTGCTGGCTGCCTGTGCCTGCCTGGCCAAATTCGTGCGTGAAGCAGCCGTGGCCTGCCTGCCATCATGCCACGACAGCTGCCTGCTGCTGCTGCTGCTGCTGCTGCCTTCAGGCTTTAGTAGTGACATGCTGCTGCTGCTGTGCTGCTGACCTGCTGCCTGCCTGCCTGCCTGCGAAACAATATTCCTATATTTTTTGGAACATTTTTTTTATTTCCCCATGTTACGAATAGGTTTTAGCCTGCCTGCTGCTGCTGCTCGTGCATGCCTGCTGCTGCCTGCCTGTTGCTGCTGCCTGCTGCCTGCCTGCCTGCCTTGTTGCCTGCCTGCTACCTGCCTGCCTGCTGCCTTCCTGTCTGCTGCCTTCCTGCCTGCTGCCTGCTGCTGCCTGCTGCTGCCTGATGCCTGTGCCTGCCTGCCGCTCCTCGTGCCTGCCTGCCTGATGCATGCTTCCTGCGAAATAAAAATTTCTATATTATTTTTAGGACATTTTTCATGTCATTTTACGAATAGGTTTTTTAGCCTGCTGCCTGCTCCTGCCTGTGCCTGCTGATGCCTGCCTGCGAATAACAAATAATTCTATATATTTTTGAACATTTTTCAATGTCCCATTTTCAATAGGTTTTAGCTGCCTGCCTGTGCTGCTGCTGCACTGCTGCCTGCCTGCTGCTGCTGCCTCCTGCTGCCTGCCTGCTGCTGCTGCTGCCTGTGCTCCTTTCTGCTACCTGCCTGCTCTGCTTGTGCTCTGTGCTGCTGCCTGTGCTGCCTGCTGCGAATAACAAAATATTCCTATATATTTTTTGGAACATTTTTTCAATGTCCCATTTTACCAATAGGTTTTAGCCTGCATGCTGCTGGCCGCCGCCCAGCTGGACGGGGCGCCCATCCCTGCTGCGCTGCTGGCCTGGCCCCGGCCCGCTGTTGCTACTGCTGCTGCTGCCTGCTGCCTGCTTGCCTGCCTGCTGCCTGCCTGCTGCTGCTGCTGCTGCCTGCTGCTGCTGCTGCCTCCCTGCCTGCTGCCTTCCTGCCTGCCTGCCTTCCTGCTGCTGCTGCTGCTGCCTGCTGCTGCTGCTGCTCTGCCTGCCTGCGGATAACAAATATTCCTATATATTTTTAGGACATTTTTCTTGTTTCGCATTTTAGAATAGGTTTTAGCTGCTGCTGCTCTGCCTGCTGCTGTGCTGCTGCCTGCCTGCTGCTGCTGCCTGCGAATAACAATATTCTATTATATTTTGGACATTTTTCATGTCCTATTTTAACGAATAGGTTCCTGCCTGCCTGCCTGCCCTGCTGCCTGCCTGCTGCTGCCTGCTGCCTGCTGCCTGCCTGCTGCCTGCTGCTGCTGCCTGCTCTGCTGCCTGCTGCTGCTGCCTTGTGCTGCTTCTGCTGCCTGCTGCTGCTGCCTCCTGCTGTGCCTGATTCCTGCCTGCTGCTGCTGCCTTCCCTGCTGCCTGCCTGCTGCCTGCTGCTGTGCCTGCCTGCCTGCCTCCTGCTGCTGCCTGCCTGCCTGCTTTCTGCCTGCCTGCCTTCTGCCTGCCTGCCTGCTGCTGTGCCTGCTGCCTGCGCTGCCTGCTGCTCCTGCGAATAAAATATTCTATATATTTTTTAGGACATTTTTCATGTCCCATTTTACGAATAGGTTTTAGCCTGCCCGCCTGCCTGCTGCTGCTGCTGCCTGCTGCTGCTGCTGCTGCCGCCTGCATGCTGCTCTGATGCCTGCCTGCTACAAAAAAACATGTCTATTCGGTGTCTTTTTGGACATTTTTCATGTCCATTTTACGAATAGATTTTAAGCTGCCCTGCCCTGTCTGCCTGCCCTGCCTGCCTGCCTGCCTGCTGCCTGCCTGCTGCTGCCTGCTGCTGCTGCCTGCTGCCTGCCTGCTGCCTGCTGCCTGCTGTCTGCTGTCTGCTGCATGCCTGCATCCTGCTTCTGCCTGCCTGCTGCCTGCCTGCTGCCTGCCTGCTGCCTGCCTGCTGCCTGCCTGCCTACATGCCTGCTTGCCTGCCTGACAATATATTCCTATATTTTTTTGGGACACTTTTCATTCCCATTTAACGAATAGGTTTAAGCCTGCCTGCCTGCCTGGATGCCTGCCTGCCTGCTGCTGCTGCCTGCTGCTGCTGCTGCCTGCCTGCTGCTGCTGCCTGCCTGCTGCTGCCTGCCTGCTTGCTGCGCTGCGAATAACAATATTCTATATATTTTTGGAATCATTTTTTAACTGTCCATTTAACGAATAGGTTTTAGCCTCCTGCCTGCTGCCTGCTGCCTGCCTGTGCTGCCTGCCTGCCTGCCTGCTGCCTCCTGCCTGCTGCTGCCTGCCTGCGAATGAAAATCTTCTATATATTTTGGACTTTTTATGCCATTTTACGAATAGGTTTTAGCTTGCCTGCCTGCCTGCTGCTGCCTTGCATGCCTGCTGCCTGCCTGCTTTCCTGCTTTCTTCTTCTGAATTACTAATTTGCTCTCGTTATAAATCTGTCCAGTGAGGTTTGATCGTGTCTTCTTTTCATTTTTTATTCAAAAATGAGGCAAGACATAATCATTCAACATGTTTATGAATCTGCCTGCAAAAACTTTGTCTGCCCTTTCCTCTACTTACCATATATTTTCTTAATTTTTGAGGAAGAGATATCTTCCCCTGTCTCCTCCCTCTATTAAGTAATTTCTTCTGCTGCTGCCTGATGCTGCTCTGCCGATCCTGTAACGCCTGTACTGGGCTTCTCACTGCAGGTGCAGACCCACTGCACGTAAGAGTACAGAGAGTGTCGTATAATTATAATAACGATATATATTAATAATAGTATTATATATATATTTATTTATCTAATCTATTTATTTTATATTAATATTATTTAAATTATTATGATATATATATTATAATATATTTATATTTTAATATATATATTATTTATATATTATTATTATATAATTTATGTTAATAAATATATCTATTTCCTTTATTTTAAAATATGAACTCTACTTTATCTCCTCTATATATAATTAATTATAATATTCTTCATCATAATAATGTTTTTACAGAAGGGAGGGTTTATGTTAGTATTATATCTAACTGACCCAATTTAAATTTCACTAGTAGTGATTTGCTGATATTTCTTTTCCTACTTATAAGATTTTCTGTATTTTTTCGGTATATGTTTTACTTATTTGTAAGACAGTTTTCTAATAAGATCTTAAGATTATCTATTGACAAGTGACAGAATATCTATATGCATCCTTTTATAGTTAAATTAATGTTTGTCTATTAACTTTTATGATGCGCCTCGCCCCGAATCTCCCTGTAAAGCCCCCCCGGAGAAAAATTTGTCTGAAAGAATACACTAATGATGTTTATGAAGTCTATTATAAACGTTACGTTTGGAACAAATTTGAATTCTTGTTCGGAAATTTGCAGAAAATTTTTACTTTATTGAGCAATAATTTTCTTCTTTTAAATTTTCTGTATTCATTTTAAATTGCTGTTTTTAAGAGTGAATTTCTAGCAAAATCAACTTCTTCCTTTTTGAAGTTAATATTATTTATATTATATTATATATTAGATTATTATTATATTATATATTTTTATATTATATATAATTTTTATTTTGCAATTGAATTAATAAAATTTAAATTAATTTATATAATATTTTATTATTCTCTATGTTTATTATATATATTATTAATATATATGTTATTATTATTTATTATTATTATTTATAGTTAAATTATTTATTTTAATATATAATATTTAATATTTATATATATATATATATTATATATTTATTATTATATTTATTATTATAATAATATAGTATTGTATATATAATATGATATATAAGTTATTATATATTAATAGTAGTTATATTATTATATAGAGGGTGATATGGTCAGCTATGTCCCGTTAAGAGGCGTAGGTCATGTATACGTAAATAAAACTTATGGAACAGCTATACCCTTTAAGAGTTAATAAAAAAACTATAGTTTTATTAATTCGAAGGAGACATTTTTTTTATCCATGTTTTTTTTTTAATTAATAAAAAAAATATGAATAATATTAATATAGCATTTTGAATTAATTTAAATATTTGTTTTAATCAATATTTTTTCATGATAAGCAGGTCTTTGATAAGATCGTTTTTTTTGAGAGGATTTAACGAAGAGTCTTCTATTTTATTTATAGTAGTATATAATATATTCGATCTAAAGTTTGCTCCTATAAATAATGTTGATTTTTTTTTTTTGTAAACTAAAGATTATTACCCCCGGGGTAAAACTTAATTTAATGGACAGAAGTCGTGGGGGTTTCTCGGTTTATTTATCATACCGGGAGATTAGTACGACGGTAAGTTGTGTGGACTTTTATATCGTTCTCCCCTCCTCTGTCCCTTCCTCGGCTTGTTCGTAACTCCCCCTAAATATAAGGAAATATTTTAATAATGTAAAAAATATTTTCTCGCTGGAATTTCAAATTAGTAAATTGGTTATTTCTGTATTTTGTATAAAATTTTTTGCGTTTTTTATTTTTTGTTTTATTTATTTTGTTAAATTCCTTCTTTATTCTCTTTATAATTTATTCATTTTTATGTTTCTTTCATATATTGTATAAATATTTGTTGAATTTTTTAATTGATGTTGCTCATTACTCAGCTTTTATTATCGTAATGTTCGAGAAATTAATCCTGAGTGGTAGATATATTATCATATTGAGAAGTTTCCCCTCCTTTGTATAGGGGCTTAGGCGATTGCCCGTTAATTTGAGTGTGGTGTGAACTTGTTTTAAAAATAATAATAATAATAAGAGTACGTATT
Organism: Trachelipus rathkii; assembly: GCA_015478945.1. Taxonomy (NCBI): domain Eukaryota; kingdom Metazoa; phylum Arthropoda; class Malacostraca; order Isopoda; family Trachelipodidae; genus Trachelipus; species Trachelipus rathkii. Next base: position 14,525 of record JABUQX010086981.1, read on the forward strand.
TGGTTTAACTCTTGCCTTCTATCTTTTGTGAGATTACTACTTGATAGGGATTCAAAAGTGTTCATATCACAGCTTATATACGCTTGCCAGAATCTAAGATTAATATATTACTATGTTAATTAATATTAATAATGGTGTATATATAAATTTTAAAATATTTAGATAAAAAATATTTTTTTTTTTTTTTATTGTTTCATCGATGAAATTGCTTGCTGAATCATAAAAATTAGTTTATTTATTTTTCTGTAGATTTTATAGTATTTCTTTATAGTTTATCAGCTTCTGGCCTCTTCTATTTCGTGGGTTATGCTGTTTTTTGCTTTATTTCATATATATATATATATTAATATTATATATATATAATATAAATTTTATAATATAGTTATAATATATTTTTTTAATTATATAATTTTTTATATTTTATTAATAAATATATTAATTATATTATATTATTTATTTTATTTATATTATTTTATATATTATAATATTAATATTAATAGGCTAGTACACTCCCCTCTTGCACTTTTATAACCACGAGCCGCTCTATTCTGTTTATTTTTGGATTAATAATTATTTATTTTATATTTATAAATTATATTTTATTTATTATTTTTTATAATATTATATTATTTTATTATTTTATATTATATAATTAATATTTTATAATATTATTATTAATAATTATTATTAATATTTTTTTATTATTAAAATTTTATATTAATTTATATATAATATTATTTTATTATATATTATAAATATTATATTATTATATAATTATATAATATTATATATATTATATAGTATTATATTAATATAGTTAATTTATATATATTATTATTTAATTTATTATAATATAATATATTATATATATATAAATTATTATTTATAATAATATATATTAGTATGCTCCCTTAGAAAGATATACTTTTATGGTTAGTCACACTCAGAAATTATCTTTGCTGATTGTGCAAAATCGAAAGCCAAGTTTTTACTATAAGCATTTTATGCCCTTTAACTTGTTTTCGTTTGCGAGGAAGAGTGACTAGTATCTCACTACTATTCTGACTGTTTTTTATTATAGCTATAATTGCTGACACTATACGGTTTACTTCAAAATACTAACGTTTACTGTAGACCTCGATGAATAATGATTATTTTTATTTTGGTTAGTCGTTGTATCCTATTGTTGTACTATAACTTTCTATAAAATCGATAATTGTTGCGTACACTGCGCAATTATTGGCATAGCTGTTATATTTAAATATCCCAAGGTTATTATTTTACCAACATATAAGGTTTTTCTTGTGCACGTTTCTATCTAAACCTCTCGCATTTGTTTCTTAATTTATTGTACTTTACGTTTTATTTTTGATCCCCACATTCGTTATGTATCCAACATGGAGTTATTAATGCCGATATTGTTCTGTATCAATAATACATAGATTGCTGACTTTTGGCAATGCAAGCTGTCGTATCTAGTATGCGTGCATTATTGTCATGCTGGTTTGCAACGATGTTACGTTGCCGTTTTTATGCGCACAGGGTTTTTGTTGTTTTCATGTAGTATCGCATCAACGTACGAATGTGAATTTTTTTTGATTAACTTTGGACATGTAGTACTGAGCTGATCTAATTTTCTAGGATGCAAGTGTTTTATTGCTTTGGTAAAGCCATTCCTGTTCCATCGGTTTGATCCATAACATTTCCCCGGTTATTTTATAAGTACGCAAAATATTCCATATCTTGGGTAAGTATTCTGTAAACCGACTGGATTAAGCTCTTTGGTTTCCACTGGAGCCAGCACTCAGCTAATGATTTATGGAAGAACATTGTCGGTGCGGTGTTATGGTATCAAAAATCATGCATATTCATTTGCAAACTTAGTACTAGGCGTACGGCAGATGAGCATGTGTCTATCCGACAGTTTAGACAGAATTTCGACGCGACATCTTGTGTTGTGATATTGTGTATTTTCCTTCGACAGTTGTGAAAATATCGAACAGTTTACGTTTTCCCCGAGATGTCAGTTTTTGTGACGGAGAGAAGTTCCATCTTCAAATAGGACGCTTGAGGGCACTTCACTAGACAGTTAGTATAGTCGGTTGTCATGATCACGATTTGCAGCGCAGAGAGGTAAATGTCCTTATGTCAATCAGGGTGTAGCTTACCTTATTACCTAGCACGAATTTATTAATTGTAATGGCCTGGCTGGTTTTTTATAGTTGGTGAAACAAGATGGCTGTCTGGCCCGGTGATTTCTACCTGATCCGTAGCATCCATCAGTTTTTTAAGTGCGTTCATGGCTGGCAATAGTGCTTTATATTCGAGCACGCAACCGGATGTAGGATGTATCCTCGTGTTTAAATTGTATACGTTTCACATGTAGTTTCAGTGTTGGGATATGGATCTGCCCAGCTCACTTTGCCAGAGTTACACACGCACGTTTAGGCTTCTTAAACTAAACTATTCCCTTTACTATGTGATTAGTGTCGTGGGTGGGATTAGGCACTGTGCCTGGGCTGCCTACTTTCGCTCGGTGTACCTCACACTTTCTGTTTTGGGAGGTCTTCTTTGCCTTGCCAGAGTCCTCTTGTCGTATAATGCCATTTCCTCATAGTCAGTATGACAGTTCATAAGGTCTGCATTGGAAAGAGATCAGGGCAAGTGTTTTGCAGAGACACATAATCAGAGAGATGAATGCCGCGTTACGACGACAACCATTTTACAGGAGTGTGGCCGGTGCATGCCTATCGAAGTCGGGAGTGCCACTTTTGATCCCCTTGATTGTAATTCGTGTAACTGATTTTTTGTATGATTAAATGTCGTACTGAGATTAAAGATCATTGCAATCGTTGTTTGTTGTTAATGGGAGTAGGGGATATCCCTGGTTTTCAGCAATGTATCACTTCCGCGAATTGCAATGTTAGGCTCATATCTTTCCTAATTAACTTCATTACCGAAAGCATTTGCGATCTGTAACAGACTTCATGTGTTTGGTATAAAGTTATTATTGTGCAATATCCCGTTTTCCATCAATATATGCCCATATTTGAGAGAAGATTGGCGCATGTGTTTTTGCTATTCCGGGACATCCTGTCATAAACCATCGGAATTATATATAAGAGAAATAAAGCAAATCAGAATCCTAGTTTAAAATAAATAATGTTAATATGTCCTCAATACACGTTGACGTGTTATGAAAGTGTTGCATGTTTAAGAGAAAATCCTTTAATATCAGAAATATTTATCGGTGTAATGTGCCAATCTACTATAATAACATATTCATCATTAATAAAATAAGCATAGTTTTAGTCTATGTATGTTATGGTACAGATTAATAGTAAATTGATTATTTGAACAAAGAAAAGATCAGATTGTCTGCAAAAAGAAAATTCAGCAAATCTTCATATAAATAATTATATTCTAATAAATTCAGAATTCTAGAATGAGCTATAAGGCTATATTATTTAATAGCTTGATTATGTGAATAAAGGGTAGTTACATGTTGAGATATATAGAAGGTTGTAAATATAGTGGGTGGTAAAATCGTAAAAGAACTAGACTCCACCACCAAGTAAAGGTTCGTCTGTAAAGACTCACTATTACTTTTATATATGAAATAGTACGCGCATCCCCTTCCCCCTCTCCAGGGTCAGACGCATTGCCCTTCTCTTTATGACAAATATACTAATCAACTGAGATGCTGATTCGATTTTTAAATCTGTTTAAATTTTTCATTAAGCTCCCTTTCAGAACCCCAAGTTTTCTGTAGATAGTTGCCTTTAAAAGATAAGGTGAACAATGCCGATTCCGTTCATTCTAGGAAAAGATAACAAAGGATTTGGACTTAAAAGAATGTTTTAAAATACAGAAAAATGCTTTGAGTTTATTTTGTTTTTAGGGTGGACATTGCGGTTTCGTGTGGTAAGTGGATAGCATGGGGGCTTTCAATGTAAACGTGTAAAAGAGATGAATCTACCGTTGTTTTCCTTTCTTCAGGGTAAGATAATATAACGAAAACAGAAACTTTTTGGTTTGTCATCCAAAACCCATACCTTCAAGAAGCTTGCTTATTTTTTTAGCAATAATAGATCATTCATAAATGTAATTACCATTATAATGTATATTCTGTGATTGTTCTCTAAGAGTGTGAAATATATATTGTTTATTTAGAGTGACAGTATTTACAAAATATAAGAAATATTAAATTAGGCTGGTTTTATTTATTAGGTGTAGAGTATCAAATTCGTAGTTACGAACATGAGTGGAGGAAAAAAACGGTGCAGATGACGTGTCTGTGACAGCTTATGAATATAGAATAAACGTATTTGAAAAGAAATATCAGTAGATACAAGCTTTGATATATTTTAATAATAAAAATCCAGATCTACCGATAGAGAATATGTGTTTTTCTTGATAATTCATTTTTCTGTGCTAGTAACCTAAGGAAATCTTATAATTATTTATTTGCATCGTCTACAATGAAATGTTCATCTTGATATATGATACAAAAATCATATGTAAAATAATATGTATAGTTAGAATTATTATTATGGGGCGAAAGTTTCATCGCCAAGAATTGGCTGGCCACAGCCGAGGCTGGTGAACACGAATCAGTCAGTCATACAACATTTTTTGTTTTCCAGAGGTAACACTTTACTTTAGGTCAGGGACAACCAGTTTTATGGCAGAGGACCAGAGCTTCGATCTTCAGAACCGGAGCCAAAGAGGAGACGGAGACGGAGCCGGAGAGAATAAAGTCGTTGACGCTTGATGAGTCAAATTGTTTTTTTTTTGTTTTTTTTTGTGATCGACAAAACCTTTTTTGAAGGTTCTTGAAATCTGGAAGACCGTTTTCGGATATTTCGAACCTCAATTCTATGTCTATAGTCCCCCAATGGGGGCTCAGATTTCCTTGATGACTTTCAAATGGCCGGTATGCCATTCCTAATGGTTTCACTCAATGTCTCATGGACTGTTTACCCCCAGGTTTGCATTTAAATTGACTTTATACTAACTTTGGTTGACTATATACAGTCTTTTATGACTTTATGATCGATAAGGTAAATCGATAGTTTTCTGAAATAATCGCCGTGGCACAAATTTTAATTCTGTTTAATTTATCCTTCTTTTGACCCTTTTCTCTTCTTTTTAACTAATTTTTAACCTTTCTAATAGCTATGCAAAGGACATAGCCTAGACGCAATCATTACCATACTGAGTTCAAGAGATCACCATTCATTGTCATACACGGCAATCTAAAAAGAAATTTTGCGTTTATATTTTATTTTTTTTATATTTTATATTATATATTTGTATATAAAATATTCATTTTTCTGGTCAATTGAAAGATATATCAACTTTAAGGAGATGTATTTTCTTTAATGAACAAATTTAGTCAAAGACCTATAAATTAAATAAATTTAATATATTATTCGCTCAATGATAAATTTAAATTTTATTTACTTATACTTATTTAACAGTTATTAGATAATTTTTTTAATAAACTTTATTTTGTATTTATATCGTATATTTTATAGTCGTTATTTCATACTTAATTGCAACAGCAAATGTTCAACCTGTTCTTTTTCTTTAGTTTTATGTCGCAATTCACTTTCTTTTTCAAGTTGATTGCGTAAATTATAATAAAGATCCTGTCATTTTAGTTGAAAGAGTGCGTCTACGTAATCAAAAACGTTTCCTCAATATAATCTTTTAGTACTAATAATATAAATAAAATAATTTATTGTCATGTATTATGCGGTAATGGTGACAACCAATTTCAATAATCTTTTCCTACTTTAAACAATCTATTGCGATGTCGTTTCTCAATCTTTTAAAGCCCCGCTATTTATCTCCTCTCCCCCCCAAAATAATTAAAAAATTATGTATAAAAAATATTGTAATTTCCATTTTCATCAATTTTTTTCAGGTACAATAAATTTCTATCTCACTGACCCTCTTCAGTAGTCATAATTACTTCTCTTTATGCTTCTGTTATTTATTTAGGGTTTGTTCAAATTAATTCATTGAAATAACCTAAAGATTCATCATACGCTGCTTGAGTTGTTGTAATTAAATAATTTTTTTATCGTTTCAAAATCCTGTTAACAATGACTCTCAATAGTTGGGGTAAAAGCTAGGCAGAAATTAAAATTATAGTTAATTGATTAATAATTTTTTTAAAAGTTTTGGCTGCAACTTTTCCAGCGAAAATAACAGAGATTTGTTTCATTTTAGTTATATTTAACGAATATTCTTGCTTTGTTATAATAACAATTGATCCCATTTTTATACCAATTCTTATCCTTATTTCTTCCTTTAAGAAACACTTAAAATTCTCTAAATACACAGAATAATCGTCATATTTATCTACTTCAAAATAATATTTACTCTTTTTATGCAGCGAAATGTTTCCATCATAATCGATCCGAGTTTGCCCATTATTACAGTTTTTAATTAAAGTGAATTCAAATTCTTATCGACTTCATTTATTACAGGGTTTTTTATTCATTGTTTTATCTGAAATTATTAACTGGCGTCTATATCTTACTTATGTTCTTTCTATTTATAAGATACTATGTACATATTGTATTATATTAATTCATAATAAAAAAGTTCTTTTAAGTGCATTTAAGTGCTTATGTTTTGCTATATTTCTTGTGACTACATTTGTGACCCCTACGCGTATATATGTGTCAGAGTCTTCAGGGCTTAAAGATAATGTATTTGGTTCATGTATGGCGTTATTTAAGTTTTGATTAATAAGCAGCTCTTTTTTACATTTGATGAAAGATATGATTATGAAAGTATAGAAGAAAAATGGCACAATTAAAAATTATTATCTAATACAGTACTTACCTACTATTTGATACTACCGAAAATTCAAATGAAACTTGAGAGAATAGGTGAATAAATTGTATTTAGAAAGCTGAAGATGAATATTCATAAATAAAAATCCTTCTAGATTTTAATTCAGCAGTTCTATTGAATTTTTTTCACATTGGAGCCAGCCACTCACGGGCAGGGCCCTTTCTAGAAGGGGCAAAAAGACAAACAAATACGATTAAAGTAAAAAAGAAATACAATAACTCACCCAACCATTGTCCTAAACACACACATGGTGGGCCGGCAGTGTCGTTTCAATTTGTTTTTGTGGTCTAAAGAGTAGAGAAGCTGGTGATTATACAGTAGTGTGAAAAAACATTCATGTTATAATAATAGATTAGAGTTCCACAAAACAGATTGTGGCTGGAAAGGAAGATTTGGCACCATATACGATGACGAGCCTTTGAGGTCTCCAATATTGTCACACATTTTATTCAAGTTTGAGAGCAAAGCTTTGCACCTCTAGTAACGCAGTGATGTGGAGGATGATGCTTGAGAGGTCAATTCCCTTCGGAGCAACCTGCGTATTGTTAAAATATTCCTAGTATAAATGAAAGAGATTAGTTGCGGCCGATAATTGTTCACCGTCGCAGAGAAAGGGGGTCAAGGGATATGTCAGAAAGTTAGGTGCGACAGTTTATATAAGTCTCTATAGCCGTTTAGCCTCATACTCCTATCCACAAATTAAAGTTTAAGAACGCCACGTCGGAACTTTTTTACCCCATAATGTGAGAACATCAGAGCTGGGCGGCGCCTATAATTTTTTTGAGTGCGCGCTGCTCCGATGCCGCCGGAGCCTAGTGCGCCTGAGCCCTATGCGCCTTATAGTTTTGGTCACTCAATGGCGCTAGCACTTTCGCCGGCCGGAACCTTGTTCGCTAAATTTATTTTGCCAAAAGTAACTTTTAGTGCTTGATAAATTTAAAAGCTATTTGCTTGTTTGTAAATAGAATAGAAAAACACCATTATTTAAATTTTTGTAATTAAAACACTTCGTAAATTAATCTTGATATCTACACCGTCTTTCCTCCTCCCGTGTCCTTTTGTTTGCATGTTTCTCCCAGTGAGGTTCCATCCTTGAGCGTGAGCTGTCTGCCAAATATGATGAATAATTTTCAGATCCATAGTTGTCCATTTTTATGTGTTTTATGTTTTATAGGTATATTTATTGAACAATTTATTTTATATTATATATTATATAATTATTTATTATTGTTTTTATATTAATTTATATTATATTATTTATTTTATATATATATTATTATTTATTATAATATTATTATTTATATTAATTATATATTATATATATATAATATATTTATCTTTTTATTATTTATAATATATATTTATATATTTTATATTATATATATATATAATATTTATTATAATATGTATATATACTTAAATATATATTAATTATAAATTTCAAAAGGTTTTTTTAAAATTGATTTACAAATAGCCATGCCTTTCTATAGTTCATACTTTGTAAGGGCGTTTAAAATAATGCTTTGTCCATGTTCATATGGGCTATTTTCGCGTCTGGCTATAGGCCTATGATGAATGGCCTTGTTGCCCTTATGCTTTTTAGTCTTCGCACTTTTTTTAAAAATTTGTTGCCATCATGGCCTTTGCGTCCTTTTACGATCATTGATTTGAGATAGGTGCCTCTATAGGCGCAACGTCTTTGTGGTTACGCTAACGCCCGCTCTGTTTATTTGTTCGTGAGAACTAGTACTCTATTCAGGGTGCGTGAATATAATTACCATTTTATTATAACTTGTTAGTAAATAATAGTTTGAGCAGAAGAAATATATTCATTTTACCGCAATTGCGTGAGTCAAATTCCTTACAGCTGTCCTTTTAGAGAATCGATTTACAATCAACCGCTTAGTTATTTGATGTTGATATGGGTGGGTCTCCAATTGCTAATTCTCTATTAGTTGTCAGTTCCAATGATTGTTAGTGTTTCTTACAGGATGAGTAATGATTAGAAGCCGTCGAAGGGTATTAGCGTATAAGTTTTGGAGGTATTTTATAGGGGAGTATATTGAATGAAATTGCAGTTTTTAAAGAGTTGAATTTCTTACGGTTGAGCTACCCCACTGAGAAATCCATACCAGATCGGCAAGAATTTGATCTGAAATCCGTAGACGAGAGTTAACTCTAGAGGCTATTAGGGGTCAATTTCTGAAATGAGTGGTAAAGCAAGATTATGAGAGTTGAGTCATCGGCATATAGATTGTATTGAATACAAAGGTTAGAAGTGAAGCTTAAGAAGAATCTTCTGATGAAATAGTAAATTAAGAAACAGAAGTTGGATTAATAGATATCATGAACCTTGAGGAACGCCACAATTTATAAGAAAGGGGAGTTATTATTATAGAAACGGTAAATCATTGCTTCATTAGATTGGTTATGTAAATGACCACGGCAGAAGGAAGAGGGGTAAAGTTTAACCGGTAGGAATTTTCAAACAACTTTATATAACTTATTTCAAAAACGTGATGTGGTCTCAAAAATTATCGTATTTTTTAAGATTTTGTGTGTTACAGTACTTCTACATACTACTTTGTTGATTACATTGGACAATAGTATTCTGTGTTTAATTTCATTTTTGGTTATTTCAATGAACTACTACAATATTTATCTTTCTTTAAAATCTTTCTATTACTGATCAGTTCAGTAA
>JABUQX010086982.1:0-42252 GCA_015478945.1 Trachelipus rathkii
GAAAGGATGCGCCAATCATAATCCAAGGAATTAGATTTTGTTTTTAATTTGTTTCTATTTATTTTGCAACAATCTACATCATAAATATTGGCGCATTCATTAACAGTTTGGTCCCAAGATGACCCATTTTTTTTCCCATCCTTTTTAAACAGCGTCGCTTGCCCCAATTGTCTCTTACCAATTTTTTCAGAATATGTAATCTTTCTTTCCCTTGCCCGGAAGAGGTAGTAAGCCTCTTTATTTTCTCTCCTTTTCTTAAGCGAAGTTAGTGTTGTGTAATGTAGCCAGCAGAGAAATAGTGGATTTGTTTTGCTGCTTCTTATATTTGATTTATACTTTCTCTACCAATCATGAGGGCACAGGGTTTTAATCTTTTGTCTTTCGAAAAAAAACTTTTTAAAGCTTCGTATCTTGATGTTATTTTATACTTTAAAATATTTGTATTTCTTTTTCTTAAAAAAAACAGAGAAAAAAAATACCTTAAATAAGTATTAATATATATATATATAGATAATTATATATTATATATTAATAACTATATATAATATATATATAATATATAGGTATATATATTTATTATACCACCTCACTCACCTAACTTTTAAACACCACATCTTTTAATTACAACAAAAAACATAAATTATTAACAATTATATATATACATACATACATATCACCTCTCCATAAACTATAATTATAACTCTACTACTCACTACTACCATAATATACACACTACCAATATAACTTACCCCTTATCCCCCCTCCACAAACCACCAACATTACCTGACCCGATATCCCTCTCGGGGGGGCTGTCTAAATAAATTTACATCTAGTACTCTGGCCTCTATCCTCCCCATTTTAACACACATAATGCCCAGTACCGCCCTCGCCCCCGTTATCTCACTCTTCATGTTATAACCTTATGATTTTTTACTTTCTTCTTTTTCGAACCAATATCTTCCACTACTCAATTCTTCCTTTCCACACACCAACCTCTAACAAGACTATTCTCCATTAAAAATTCCTCCCCTACCCCAAATGGCCCTATAATTCTCCCCATCCCCCTCCCTTCCCATTCCTGCATTCAAATCTCCCAATAGACCAATTTTTATCATTTACCCCGAAACTTCCCAACATTCTCATCCAACTCACTCCAAAATCTTTTCTCTCTCCTCCTCCTCGCGTTCAATCAATGGTCGCATATCGCCCGCATGATAAAAACCCAACTTTCCCCCGGGCCGAATTCTCACTTTTACCCACATTATCCCTCTGAACTCACCCTTGGCCTGGCACTAACCTTACCTTATCCCGAACTCTTTCCTCATAACCTATCCACCTTTCCGTCCGCCCTCACTCTCTCAGTTTCAACCCCTGATATATACCTTGTATCTTCAAAAGTCCCATCTCCCCCTCTTTCCTGTCGCCTTTAGTTTCTGTTAACCCTAGCACATCCATCCTTACATTTTTTTCCTTCAAACATTCAACCGCGATTTCCTCCCTCTTCCAAATCCTCCCTTTTACCCTCCTCACGTTTCTTTGTACAAAAATCCCACCGAACCATACTACATACACATATATTTGAACTTTAAGTTTCAACCCAACAATTTTTACAAGATGTTTTTAACCATTTTCAATAACATTAATTTTATACCTAGTTAAAAAATAATCATAAAAATCACTTTTAAATTATTTAACAATAACTAACTTAAACTACGCATAAATTCAAAGTAAATAAGACACAATTAGTGTTTTTACCAATAGTATAATATTTCATATGCTTCTTGTCCGACTAATTCAAGAAGCCGGGCAATGTTTTAATAAAACCTTATTTCACAAGGTTGAATATATTATTATTTTTGGCAGGATTTTCCCTAATTGAAACTTCCGTACTGGTCCTCCCTATCGACGGTCGTATAAGGTTTAATCTTGCTCGTAATGCAGCAAAGTCCGAGATAATTTCTTCAGTTTTTATTTTTTTTAAAATATAATACTCATACGCACACTGCTCAACTAAACGCATCCCTATCAATCATCTGTCAACTTGTTGACACTCTACTAAAAACTAAACTGCGTCTCGCGCTTCCTGCAAAAGTAATTTCTGTTCTTTGTTTTCTCCTTTGAAGGAAGTAAGACCTACGCTGTTTATTTTTCCGTTTTCTTTCTTTTTCACAGAATGGCCGCAAACACAAACTTAGTTTTTTAACTGATCTTAAACTGATTTTGTAGCCTTAAATTTTGATAATAAGGGAGGACCTTTCTAATATGCCTTATTAAATTATGTTATTTAATGAATTTACTTCTAACCAAGGGAATCCTAAGTTTACAAGTTCAAAATCAACAATTTCCAGCTTATTTAAATAAACACTGTAATCGCAATACATTTCCGAAATCTATTAAACTGAAGAAATGCAAACTTCAAGGTGGAAGAGAGTTTTTTCCAAGCCGTCCGTGTCTGGAACGAGTCAGAAAATTATATATATATACTTATTATAATATAATATATATATATAACTATTTATTATATAATAATTACTATAATATATTATAACTAAAATAATATATTACTATATATAATATATTATATATATATATATACTAATATATATATAATATATATATATAGGGTGGTTTAAAATTTTAAAAGGGCGAGTTTGATTTGGAAATAAAACCAAATTACACGGAATTTTTTGGTCATTGTTTTTTAGTTATTGGATAATATCGTTAACGTGGTTCAATATGTTATGGAACATTAATTCGGCCAAATGGCCGCCTGCGGGACCAAAATCCGGGCGGCCACTCCATAACCGAATTGTCAAATGAAATTTTCGATGCGCCCTGAGGCATAATTGGAGGTTTCTTATGCCCGTTAATGTTGCCGAAAGTTATCTGTCATCCTTTTAGCTTCTTTGAATTGTTGTTGCTGGCCTATCGACGTACACCTTTTTTCTTTCAATAACCCCAAAGAAGAAGTCAAGATCGTTGTCCAAATCAAACAATTGACTCTAGGCGGCCAAAATTGACCATTGCCCTCACCACGTGGAGATGAACACGGCATTTGGAATTTGTCGCGCAAAAAGAGCCATTGTTTCGTTAGCTGTGTGGGAAGTGGCAATCGTCCCCTGTTGAATACCGACATTATCGTCCACATCCATACCTTCCAATTCGTGCCAATAAAAAGGTGCGTTGTTATCATTCTCACCGATTAGCGGAACACCATTTCACTATAAAACTGCCTTGACTCGGCCCTCATTTTGGAAAAAATACGGTCCCGATGATGCAAGCAACCCCATAAACCACCCACCTAAAACAGTTCCCCCACTCTTATGGCTTGGTGCACTTTGGTTTTTTCGACTAATCACTCTTGATTATTCATTCGCCAAATGCCGGCATATTTCTCTTTTGACGAATCCATGTGAGGTGAAAAGTGCCTCGATCATGGAAGATTGATTTTTCTGTTCGAAAATTGGAATCATCCCACTGTTTGCATTTCTTGCACCATTCTGAACCCCAATGGACCTGACGTTTAATGGTTCAAGAAGGCTTTAGTTCTTGAGCTCCCAATTGCAACCTTTGTAAGCCGTTTAAATGCCAAGTCTTTTATGAAATAATGTCACAACGACGAGCGTGAGCAGCGTTGCATATTGTTGGCAAGCGACGACGAGTTATCAGTTGGATATGGCTTTCCCTCAGCCCCAATTCCAGGCGAACAGACGCAATTTAATTGCCACTTTCTGCAAGTAGCGAAGCTTGTAAGCGAGATTTAACTGTCATTTTGAAATCTCCTATAGAACCCGGTTTTGCTCAAATTTTTTTCACTGAATGAAAAAGTAGACGAATAAACTAATTACTAAATTCGACCCAAAAAAAAATTCTCACGAAGTGGCACTGATAATGCCAATTTTTTTGATTTGAAAAGCGAAAAATTGAGTATTGCCTGAATAACTTTAACACGTTGCTCCATTGTGTATCTTTCCATGGTTTTCAAATTGAATAGTTCTGAATTGAAAATGTCAAACAAATGCACTACAGCATCACACAACAAATTGCGTTTAGTGTTGGTCACATTTTCAGCATCTCGGCCCATACCATTTTTAACACCCTACAAATAATTATATTATACAAAATCTTTATCAAAGTTAAATTCTGGGAAACCAAAACAAACGTAGGCTTTTAAGCCCTGAACAAAGCTTTTTTGAAGGTAGTGGGTGAACACTTTTGGGGGGTATAATATGAACAAAATGTCGTTCATATTTAAAACTTGGCCTCAAGGGTGCCAAAAGGTGAACAACTCTACCCACCCACATTTTCAGGGCTCAGGTATAAACTGAATCCATGCATTCATTAGGCCCTTCATCAGCATGAACCCAACTGTTTCAACCGCCGTTTTAATAACCCAAATTAAAGAATTCGTGTATCTGATTTTTTCTTTCCGTAAAAGAAAGAAAATCTAAGAACCTTTGGTTTTGAAATCTTTTGAAGGTTCTGAAAGGTGATTCACTCTACTGTCATGCTCATGTTGCTGATTTTCCAAGCTTAAGGGGGAAAAATATTGTTTTTATTTCACATTTTTTCTAGAAGTTTAAAGAATTGGAACTAATTAACTCCAATACACCTTGACTTGGCAAGAAATCGCAATGTACTTCTTGATTAATATCAGCGCGTTCATGTTTTTTACCATATTTGTGGCCTGTTCCTGCCCTTTCCCCCCCAAGTCTCCTTATATACACATCTCATACTACCAAACGCTAACTTAAATAAAAAATAAGCCATATTCCTGTCTAAATACTTCCTTATATATTTATAATTAAATATTATATATATCATATATAAATATATATAATATTAAATATATATATACTATACTATTATACCATATATATAATATATATTATTGATTATTATTAATATATATATTATATATATTATATATATATATTTAATAATATATATATATTTTATATATAATTATATATATATCACTATATAACTTATTTTCAATATATAAATATATTATAATAAATTAATATATAATTATATTATATAGTATACTTATATATACGCATTATTATAATACTCTAATATTAATATATATATATATAATTCAGTTTGCAATTTGGTCCCCTAGATTTATTCATACTTATTTTTAAAACACTGGTTCTGAACTAAAAACCATTATTTATATTTAATATCCATTAATATTCTTAAATATATATACTATAATTAACTAAAAAAATACAATGTAATATATATAAATCAATAGTAATAATATTATATTATAATTATATATATATTATTTATTAATGAGAAGTATCAATTGTTAAATCTTTATAAATTAAATATATATATATCATTATATAATATATATAGTATATATACCTACAACAATATATACTATATATTATATATTATATATTTATTATTATATTATATATATATACTATACTATCTACTATATACTATTATTATATTATATTATATTATATAATATTAATAACAATTATCTATCTATCTCTACTATCTATCTATCATATTTCTATCTTATCTATCTATCATCTACCTATCTATCTATCATCTATCTTATCCTATCTATTTATTTCAGCCTATGGTAACCTAGCTAACTAACGTAACCTAATAACTTAACATAACTAAGTAATAAACTAACTAACTACTAATAACTAACTAACCCAAAACTTAACCTATATATTATACAGTATATATATAATACTATAATTTATATATAATACTATAATAATATATAATATATATATATATATCATATATATCTAATATATATTTATAGTATAGTATATTATAAATATATTAATACTATACTATAATATAATATATATTATACTATAATATACTAATATATATATATATTCATATATATATATATATTAGTATAATTATATATATATATAATATATATATTATATATAATATATTATATAATATAAGTTTTTACTTTTCTTTAAACGAGCTTTTGAAAAAATTTTTACTTAAATTGTGGTGAACGTAAAATCGAAACAACTGTTTCACCAGTTTTTCAAACGATTATTTTTCAACCTTATTCCTGCCAAAATATATTTCCTTGCTTCTAAAAATCTCTCACCTAACACTTAAACAGGTTTTAAACTTAGCATTTGACAGGTTTTTAGGCTTTGCCTTGCTATGCTTTTTGGTAAATTTAGCTTTGTTTTCAACTTTTGCACCAGTTTAAAGCATCTTCTTCTTTTCCCAGATTAAGAAATTGAAAATAAAAAAATTCAATTTTTCTTTAAAATTTCATCTTTTGAGGAAGCCAGATAATTTTTGTTTGTCTTTTTACTCTAACCTGACATCGCGGGTCATGTTCAACTTTCTCAAACATAAAAAACTAATAAACTTTGAAGCAATTTCTTCCGCTTAATGCCTCCTGGATTGTCGATTTTGAAGAACACTTTTGGCAAGCCTAAGTTTATTTGTTATTTTCTTAAACATGATGCCCTTTTGCTTTGTCTGACTCATGGGATGGATGGAACTGCCCATCGCCTGACTTTCTTCGTACTGGCTTACTCGCTAACAAATTGTCTACCTTCATTCTTTTGCTATTTCTTTTCAAGCAAATCCATTCTTCTTATTCAAACTCTCTTATCTTCATAATAAGAAAATAACAGTTCAGATTTTTTATTCTTGGGTTCTTACTACGGTACTTAAACAACAATGTTTATCTTGTTTGGTATATTGTCTATTGATCTTTTTCTTCTTTCCATTTTTATTCATGAAATCCTACAAGTGGTTGTGCCGAGAAGCAAATTAAATTGCTGAAGTCCCCGCGTCATCCTCAAGTTTTGAGAGATATGTTGGAGAAGCCCTCGAGAAAGCATGCATATTATGAATAACAAGTCAATTAAAAAAAACCCACACACTAAATAATCCCATTCAATACGTTTTTAAACTTTTAAAGATTTATTCGAAGTTTTTTTGAAGAAATTAATCTTAACTATACAACCTCCTATTCAGATTTTAAATACATGGTTTTTTTTTTGACGAAAACGACTCTTAACTACGTACCTCTCCTAAATGCATTGTTAAACTAACATTTTAATAACAGCTCCCTCGAGTACTTCTTTCTTGAAAGCCAATATAGATTGCAAGGTACTCCGAATACAAGTCCACGTCAACTTCTTTTAATTATAACAATAGTTCTTAATATTTAAAGAACATAATCATCAAAGAATAAAAATAATAATAGCAAATTTCCTTACCTGATTCGCACAGCTTTGGAGCATCCCAGGACCACTGCTCTCTTCGTTCAAACAATTTTTAACGGAGTTCCCACGAAAACCATTTCCCTTGTCACCTACCTCCTCCTCTAGCCCTTTTTAAATAGTCGCCCTTAGCCCCCATTGACAACTTCCTTTTCAACTCGAATTTATAGTTAAGCCTGATGAAAAAATATAACAATCACAGCTCAAGTTCCAATAAAATAATAACATACAGGGAATTCAAAAAATTTACGTAAACTATACTGGAAACAATGGCTAACATCGACAGAAATGGCCTTTCTGCTTCACTTCAATAAATTTACTTATACTTCTAGCTAACCTCACCCAAACAGAAAAAAATCTTAACACCGACCCAAGCCCAATATTCCATCAAAATAATAGAACCCTTTTTCAGCAAACAACCCCAGCCATCTTTTTGACACTCACAATGGCAATTAATGCTCTCCACATCCACAATATCCTTCAAGACATAATTACAATTAAAGCAGTGCACGAAAACTAAACTGACATCAAACTTAAGGCCAATATAAGAATACCCTTCGTTACAAAAGTATAATGCAGAACAATGAACAAATCATGGGGAAATTTATATTTTTGCATCACTTGCGTTTGGCCTTCAACAAATCCTCACAATTTAAATAAAAGAATTATAAACTGTGTAAAATTAAAACTGTGATCAGGGTTGTGGTGTGCGGTTAAAATTTTCCCGACTCCCGACTTCCGACTCCCAACTCCACTTCCGACTCCCAACTCCCGACTCCGACTTCCTCAAAATTTAACGACTCCGACTCCCGACCTTCCCACCCTCCTGGGAAAATTAATATATATATATTATTAAATAAATAATAATATATTATATATAATATATATATATATATAAATATTATATATATATTTATATATATTATATACTTATTATATGGTTATATATATTAATATATATATATTATTATATTAAATATATATATATATAATATATATATATATATATTATATATAATTATAAATTATATATATTTAAAATTAAAAAAAAAAAAATATATATATAATATAAATTAATATTATTTATATATATATATATATTATAATATAACTATATATATAATCATTATATTATATGAATATATATATATATATATATAATATATTATAAATATTAATTATATATTATATATATAATAATATAATATTATATATATTAATGTATATATATATATAATAATATATATATAATATATAATATATATTTAATAAATTATAATATATATATTATAATATATAGTATATATTTATATTATCTCAGGCTTGGTTCAATGTAACAGTTTTTTGTCAGTACATAGTACAGTGAATTATTACAAAGTACTTCTCGAAATTGTTCAATGTACAATACAAGCCCTTACGTAGAATATATTGTGGGGTAAGTGGTTTCAGTTTGGTGTAAAGAAGAGGGTTCTAAGCTTTTAATGAAAACTCCTATATATATATTATATAATATATATATATATATTATATATATATTATTATATATATAATATATAATATATAATATATATATATATATATTTATATATATAATATATATCAATATTATCACCCACCTTCTCTCCCCGGACTGGGGTTAAGGTGCGTAACACTGCACAGGAAAACAAACAATCGTAAAGTAAGAAGAATATTGAGCAAGTGAAAAAGAAAGCTCAACCTTTACGCCTCCTTTACTATCTTTTTTGTGAAGAAACTCGTCCGTAGTCAGAAAATCCAAAACGGAGCTTCACGGGAACCGCGACGGACCTCACAGCAATGGCATCTCCGGTCAATGTGGGGTTTTCAACACATGTTCCATTCTGTGTCACAAACATTCTCTCACAAACACTATCCAAATGATGTCATTTTAATGTCTACCTTTCTTCCTGAAACCTGCTCCACCTCAATCTTCTCCTCCTCTAGTGCAATTCATTTTACCTGACTTGCGAAATCCCCCACTTTTCGTTCGGGTCCGCTCCCAGCGCGGGTCCGATTCCCACATAATCTCACCACTATACATCGTTTTTAACCAACCGACGTTATTTCCATCCTTCCATCACCTCAATCCTCCTCTACTTTCCATTTATTCCTCTAATTATGTTCATTTCCCCAATTTTATCCAATTCCGTTATCACACCTAACTAGATCTCCCTAAGAATTGTCGCATCTGAAACACATGGTACTTTGTAAATACTCCTCCATCAGGCCCAGTGTTTATCCTTCAATGTTCTACGATACATTAACTACAGGTTAACCGAACATATAATCTCAAAATGAAAGACCGCTAGCGCATCTCAAGACTTAGTCCCCTTTAAAATCCCCCAACGGGATTTTTTAATTGCACCACGTGCACCTTTACCTTGACCACCTCGTACTCCATTTTTGCAAATATATTTCCCTTTTCATTCCATCATCCTTATGTCTTCTCAATATGCTAACCTTTTATTCCTTTGTGTCACAAACATTCCTCAACACTCAATCTAACATAACCTTCACACGAGGACTTCCTCACTCACACCCGAATTACCTTACGCTTATCCTACTTTACTTTCAACTCCTTCATTTACACACCCTATAACAAAGTTCTTTACCAGTCCTCTCAAACTCTTTTTCAATATTCAACCCACACAACCCGAATCATCCCACTATAAAAATAACATCCCACTTCGTCCCATCATTCTAACATCATCCACTTTGCCAAACCGTCCACCTCTCACTAATTTCTTTAATAACCCCAAATCCATCTCAATTGAAAATAACAAGGAGGATTATAAACACATCCCTGCCTTCCCAACCCTTCTAGTTAATATTAAAGCCCCAATCAATTTTTCCACTCTATTCTATTCCTTTCACCGCTTCAACTATCGTCCATACATACTTTTTTGAATTCCATCAGATCTACTTCCAAACATCAATCTATGACTTAACTGCCCTGCCATATGAGCTTCCTATTAATCCTAACCGTAACCCTGTTTCAATCCATAAAACCTAAAATAATAATGTTATCCTTCCTCCCTCTTCCCAATCATGTGTGTTCTCAATGTTAAAGAATGGATCCACACATGTCCTCTACCATTTACTAAACGCATACTTGTTCTCACCAATCAAAAGTCTTCATCACTCGAACTAATCCCCTTTTTCGACCAAAAATTCAGCATATATCGTTCCCTTATCAAAACTCAATTAAAACGACTGTCTCGATCTATACCAGTTCACATGAAGCAACAAGTTTACTTATCTCCACCTATCCTTATTAGGGGTATATTGTCTCGCTCTAATACTCGGACTTATACCTCCCCATAACGCTTTGTTACACAACTTCAACTCCAATCAATCACCATCTCGCCATATATTTTTGGATTGACCGACAAAATTTTATTCTCCTCATCCCTCAATTTTTTATATCAACTTAATTAAAACAATCTCTTTTTGACAGGAGATACAAATTTTTCGTCATCTTCATGTTAATGTTTTACAGAACCGCACAATCTTGGATTTCCTGAAAACATCTATCTTTCCTCGAACGCAATGGGCTCCAAGAATTATGATTTATTTTGACTCAAGTTTTTGTCGAAAAGTTACTTTCCGAGCAAAATTCTAAAGAACAACGTCTGCAGGCTAAATTAAAACCTCCCTAAGGATATTTGTGCATGAAGGTTGCCTTTTTCTGAAGGGAAAATCAGTCTTTACGAAAATCCGACGTAAATTGACCGGTTTTTTTTAAAATCACAAACTTTGGTTAGTTTTTTAAAGTTTAGATTCTATTAGACATCTCAAACCACATTAAGGAAAATTTTTTCAAATTAAAGAATAATCCTTTTCCTCTTATGGCCTCATCAGTAATTATATCATTACAAGTTGCGGTGAACTGATGAAATCCACCTACAATAGGCAGAGCAATACGAAGCCTTTCCATACTTATTTGATGAACATAAGGTATTTATTTATACAGACTTCTAGACCCAATTACTCCCCCCTATTTTCAGCTTATAAAAATTGCCTCAACTCTCTTCCAAGAAAACGACATATACATGGGGATTACGAATTTTTTGAATATTTAAGTGCCAAACTGAAGAACCCAATCTTCAGTTGTTATAAAACCATTGTATATTTGGCATCTCAACCCGACCTTAAATGAAAATCTAAGCTTTAAAGTCTTTTAATACTGAATAAGATTTTGTTTAAAAATATGAAACTCCTTTAACACATAATAATTTATCATTAAATTTAATCTATATGGTTTTATTTATTTCAACTTTTTATTTATTTTAACTTTTAACTTAATTTTATATTTATTTTTTTGTTTAAAATTTTATTATTATATTGTAAGCTGACAATGGGGAAAGAGGGATGTCCCTTACTCGAAAACTAGTCCGCTAATAAAAATTAAAAATGTCCAAATTCGTTTGGTTTATATTCGCTATTATATATTATATATACTGTTTTTTACACCTCACCTTGCAGTGTGATAAGATATTGAAATAAAAATACCCTTTAAGTAATTTCACTTCCTGCTTCGGGATTGAACCTGGGGCCCCTAGCCAGCATCGCTTTGGTGTATAGTGTTTGACCATAACGGCTTAACGATTGGACTGACAAAGAAGGAACGCTGAGAATGTTCCCTTGTGGTGAAGTAATATCACCCACCAAACAGCGAACCACTAACGAGTGCTGGACGGAAGGGGCCCCACGTTGTGTGGTTTCCAGTGTTGTGTGGAAACCTATTACCCTTTATATACGGTATTAATTAGTTTCGCTTTACCCCTTTCCGACACCTTTCCTCTCTTCTAACATTTTGTGTCATTCAAACTAATTGATCATTCCTCACAGCTCCTGCTCTCCCTGCCCACTACCACTCCACAGCCCACCCCCATCCCTCTCCCTGGAGCTTTCCCCTTCCTTGCATCTTTTTCTATAGCCCTCCTTCCATTATTCCTCCATCCGTTTAATCTCCTCCGCCTCCTCCTCTTTCCTCCTCCTTCGTTCGATCTGCACTTCCTTCGTCTGGTCTCTTTGTATTCTACATTTTACCAGATCTCTTTCAGAAGTATTCCGGTCCATCGATCATTTCTTGTCTTCTGGTCTCACAGCGAGAAATCTCCGTTTCTGCTTTTATAATTGTCTAGTTACGCCTTTTTGGTTTCTTCTATCACGCCCTTTCGCCATCTTAAAAGCTTTTTTTCTTAAAAACTAAAGAATCTCGTTTATATAACCTGCATATATTAATATATATTATATATATTATATATATATATATTATTATATTATAATAATAATATATTATATTATATATATATATATATATATAATATAATAATATTTGATATATATAATTATATATAATATATATATATTATAGATATACAATATATATAATTTAACTTCAATTTGAAATGTAACATTTTGCAAAAAACGTTAACCCCCCAGAAAAAAATTCCTGGCTACGGGGCCTGTATATATATTATTATTATAATTATAATAGTATTAATATATATATATTTATATATATGAACTATATATATATATTATATATATATATATAATATATATTTATATATATAATATATATATATTATATATGATATATATATAGTTCCCTCTTCACCTTCCCACCAGATGGGAGCAGGGGTGCGTTAACCAAAAAGGAAAGTAGAAATAAGTTCTAGTAGAAAAGCAGGACCGATTTGGAAAGGAAAGCCCGCACCCCAGCCTTTCCTCTCATCTCTCCTTCCGTTGCAGCAGTAAACATAAATCCCGACTAAAGGGTTTTTACCATAACCGGCAACGAGACCCCCGCTGTGATATTCTTGTTTCCAATTGTAGAGCCTCATCCCCTGGGCCAGCCCCCGGACCCCACACCCCCTCCACAAACCGCATTCATCCCTATTTAGTGTACCTTTTCTTTCGTCTTTTGCCAACTCCATATTTCTTGCCTTCAGAGCTCCTTTCCTGACTCAATTTCCTCCGTTCGATTTCGTTTCAACACAGCCTCCACTGCTACAATCAGCTTAGCCAACCCGCTATCATCGATCTTTCCATGTGACCAAACATCACTAATAAATGAAAAAGGTTTTTTTTCTCTCATTTTAGTTCATTAATTTTTTTATTCACACAACTCCTAATTACATCTCCCATCTTTTAATCAATTTTTTCTCTCATCACTACGCGCCATAAGATTACTCCATGCCTGAGCAAGAAGTTGCAATCTTAAGATCTTATAACGTTTTATTCCGACACCTTAGTTTCCACTTACTATGCAATTTTAAATACTTTAACAACATTAACCTCATGCAGAAAACCTAGCGCAGTCAAGACTTAGTTTAGTCCCCTTTGTAATCCAACTAAATTCAATGAACCAGCCACTCCACCAATTGCACTTTCCTCTAAACTCTTCATCACCGTTCCTTTTTATCCAACATAATTTTTTAAATATTAAAACTCAGGACACTTTTTTCCAGCACTCAACTACCCCAAGCATTGATTCCACAACCGGGCTTCTTTATCCACACCATTCCACCGATTGGCATATATTTTACAGTTAAATTTTCAAGCCCCCCTCAATTTTACAACCCCCCTCCCAAGATCTTTTTATCAATGCGTGTCAAAATTTTGAGGATTCCGCCCACACAAAACGAAAAACTCAGCGTACAAAAAGAAGAAAACACTCCTTTCCACTCTCTATACTCTGTTATTCACAATCAATGTAACATATTTTTACCACACCAACCAACAATTTAAATTTTTTTTCATCGCCGCCATCCATATAATAAAGAATAAATAGCCATGGGAGACAATGACTCAATACGTTTAGATCTCATTTTAAATCGATACATTATTATTTTTCGCTAAATTTTTTTTTCTTGCAACAGCTCTCCGTCACTCGATATTACATACCCTTTTTGAATTAAATTCAAAAGATATTGAAATTAGGGTTTCACTACGTATGCAATTCGTATAAAACTTCCTGTTTACATTCTCTCAAGACGCCCCCTGGTTGTTTGCAGTCCAAAAAGCCAAATATCTTTATTCTTTTTTTTCCTTCTATGTATTTCCTCACTCACTTGTTTCAATGTGAAAATTTATCTATCATCAATCTACTACCACTTTCTAAAATCAGCCTTGTTTCTTTGCAATGAGTATCTCAGAGGGTCACCTCAACGGTTATAATATATTATTATATAATATATCATTATATAAATATTATTATATACTATATATTAATATATTTATTAATATATATATATAATATATATATTATTGATATATTATATATAATATACATATCATATATATATATATAGTATATATATAATAT
Organism: Trachelipus rathkii; assembly: GCA_015478945.1. Lineage (NCBI taxonomy): Eukaryota > Metazoa > Arthropoda > Malacostraca > Isopoda > Trachelipodidae > Trachelipus > Trachelipus rathkii. The sequence continues at coordinate 14,605 of JABUQX010086982.1, forward strand.
TATATATATATATTATATATTAATATTATTAATATATAAATTATATATATTATATTAATATATAGTATATTATATATATTAAGATAATATTATTTATATAATATATTTTCCTTGTCCCAGTGTTAGAGCACCTAACCTCAAGGTATGAGGGAAGCAAGGGGCAATTGATAAAATAATATTACTATTAATATTATATATAATATATATCTATATATATTATATCATATATATATATATATAATATTATTATATATATATATATATATATATATTATAATATATTTAATTTATATATTATATATATATATATAATATTATATATTATATATATATATATAATTATATATATCAATATAATATTATATATAATATATAAAATAATATATATTATAATATATTATATTATAGATATATATATAATATATAATATATATAGCCCCCTTTGGGCTAGCCCTTTATGTTAACCGCTTTTACAGCCCCCTTCCAAGGGTACCCGACGATTGGTCTTTTCATGCATATTTCTCTGGGGTAATTCCTCAAGTAGTTGCCCCTTACCAAGTCTTTATCAAATTCGATCTTGTAACGGATGCGGCTGTTGCCAAATCTACTACAAATTTAATTGAAATATTTTTTCTATTGAAAGGGGGGAAGGGCTGAGGCCTTACGCCTCTTCTGGAGGGTAAACGCCCCGCCCCCTGGGTTTTTCTTCCTTCGAAAGGTAATGTTGTTTTGCTTTAAAATACTCCTTGGTTGATGAAAAACTGTTTATTCGTAAGTTAGGTACTGTTGTTAAATATTTACTCATGACAAGTGAAATACAAATGATTTTGGTTAAGAAATGAAAATCGGAGTTTTCTTTTTGTAAGAATATTAACTGTGTTTAACATGACGGATGCATGTGTTTTAGAAACGTGAGCCTAGGTTTAAGTTTTTTTGTTTTGAGTAAGTTACAGTATCTCGCCCTAGATTTTGCTAATGTTTTTCTAGACGTTTTAATGTCAAGGTCAAACTGAAAGGTTATACCTAGAACGAGTTGACACTTTGAAGAAGGTAAGTGTCCCCATTCACAGTTTTCCAAGATGGTGGGTAATTTTCTGATTAGATTTGGTCCACCTTTGTTTTAAGGGATTTTGTTAGATAATATGCTTTTACTGTTGCTGAATGAAGCGAAAATGGGAACTTAATTCGAGTATTGGTATGACCTGTTAGCTCTCTTACCTTCTGAAAAGTAGGGATTTTCAGGATTCTTAGCTGATTAAATTCAATACGCGTGGTAAGTTTCAGTTTGCAGTTTTGTACATTATAGTCCTATTGCGGTGAATGGATAGCGTTAAGCTTATTTGATGCTTAAAAACTTTGTGGTTAATCTATATTGTTAGGTCAGTAATATTAAGAACTTAATTTTTTATGTTATGTTTATTCCAAAAGATAACTCGAAATAGTTTGAATCATAGTTCAAGTAGGATCACAGCCGGGGCGGGATGGGTAAGGGGACTTGCTGGAATGCGGTATGTTTGATTCCTGATTGTACTGATTACTGCTTTAAAAACTCAAGTAAAACTATTACGCTTTACTGTGCTATTTTATTCAAATAGATATTCCTATTCCGATGTTTATGAAAATTAACATGATATGGTAGAGATATTTTTGAAAAAAAAGTGTGAATAGGTTTTTGGAATTTTTGTACGAAGTGTTAGGTAATTTACTGTTTTGTTTAATGTGGCGGAAAGTTTGTGTGTTAATGTTAGTTGTTTTATCTTGCGTAAGGTGTGTGTTTAATGGTTTTGTGTGATCATTTTATATCTTAGTTAAGTAAGTAGCTTGTATTTTGATTCAAATTGTAATCTATGTTATTTTATTAGTCTTTGTTCTTGATATTTTATAAGAAACTTATTTTGTTTTATTTGGGATAAATTTGTTTATGTTTACATGTTTCGTTTGGTCTGTATTGATAATTGGAACAAGAATTATTGAAAATCTTGTTTAATTTACAACGCGTCATATGTAGAAATCTTAAATCGTTTAATATGTTGAGATTATGCTGGAAAAAGATTGAATAGTTCGTTTTGGTAATTCAATGTTTTAGGTTATTTACAAGGTGTTTAAGTGTGGAACTTTTGTTTTTAATGTTATACCCTTTTATTGTCCGTTGCTTAAGTTTTTGTGTTAGTTGTCGCCGTGTGTACATTATTTTCTTTTAGTTCATGATGAATGCTTGTTAGCTTTTATTAAATATGAAAAACCTTTGTTAGTTAGTATTATATTTTCGATGGTTAGTATTAATAACGATACTCATTTTTTATGCGATGTTTATCTGAAATGAAACCTCTTAATTGGCTACGTAAATCAGTTGTTTATGTAAAATTAACATAGATATGTTAGAGATTGCCCCCCTGAAAAAAGTGTGAATAGGTTTTTACGTTTTGTGATGCTTGTCTTAGGTAGTTTACTGCTGTTTAATGTATGGAATTTCTGTTTAATGTTAGTTTGTTTATTTCTAGGCCGCAAGGTGTTTAAATATCTCTTTGTTTATTGTATCATTATCTTCTTTAGTTCCGGTATAGCAAAGTTAAGCTTTAATCTACTGTGTAAAAACAATTTAAAGTTTGCATATCGTTCGTCTTGGTTGTCTATATAAAAGGAGACTTTATTTTTGTACTTATGTTATTTGATTTGTTTTGTTTGTTTGTGTTGTTGTTTTTGTTGTTGTGTTGTTGTTGTTGGTTGTTTGTTGTTGTTGTTGTAATGCGAGAATATATCCCCTTTTGAACTGATTATGTCGTTTCGTTCGCGTTGTTTCTTGTTTTACTTTTATATTCTGATTGGTTTTTTTGAAGAGAAAGAAATCCTCTATTACCTTAAGGGTTTGTTTTTTACGCCATACTGAATTTCCGTCAGTTAAGGCTACAATTTTTCGCTTGACTGGTAGATTGAACAATCTCTCCGCAAGATCTTCTTACACCCTGTTGTTTGATACTTCACGAGGAGCTCGTTTATTCCAACGATGGTGTTCATTTGATATTTAATCGTAACCAAATTGGCGGGGTCTGTTACGTTCTCCTTGTAAATTCCTGCGGAGGGTCAAAAATTAAGTAACCTTTATTCGTTTGTGCTGATGGAGTTCCTCAAGATTATTCGATCAATCGCAGCTTGCATGGGTTTTAGAGGAATTAAGTTGTTTCTGGTTATCGCAGAAGATCGACGCGTTAGTGAAATTATTCTACTGGGAAGCACAACGTAAAAAGTGGTTTCTACAAATAGAATAGTACGTTTGTTTGTTCTCGTGTGTGACAATATTTAAAATCCTTGATGTACGGCCGCTACGCTGGACAACCATCCCGATTGTGTGGACCTTCTATGCCACCATGTAATAGGTTTTTCATGTTTGAACACCTGAAAAATTATTGCAAGCATTTGCTTAACATAAAAAACGATCTTAACATCACACCCTTAACGATGTTGAACAATATCCTTGAGGACATAATACATACTAGCACATGGTGGTTAATCTATGATAGTTACACCGAAACATGTGGTTTTTCCCGTTTATAATGCAAAGTATAATCAGGGAAGCGTTAATAACTATCAGCCTTGAAGTTTTTACTTCCTATCCTTGTATGAAGAAAATGAGTGCTGCTGAATCAAAATATGCCGAAAATTGGTTTAGTGCTGCAGGCTGTGAAGGCATTTATACTAACATTCTTTCAAAGGGTGTTTAATCTTTAGAGAGATATATAGAACTTACCAGAGTTATGTTGAATCCTATTGTTCTCTGAATAGAATGGAATTAATAGTTTTAAAAATAAATTTCATGTTTTATGTTATTTATTATTATTCTACATTTTCAATGAAAAAATTATATGCTTAATAAAAGAAAACTTTGTTCTTACTTCTCTCCGTAAATGTTTCCGCTTTTTAGTTGACTAAGTTTGTTAATGATAGCTGATTTATGTCGTTTCTGGTTTGTGTTTGGATTGTTTAAGTATGTTATGTTCATGTTTAGCTTTACAGAGAGTAAATACTTTACTTTGTTTGTCCCTTTTACCCAATTAGTATTACGCCTGGTTAGTTAAGGTTATTGCTAATTTTTGTCAATAATACTATGTTAATGTAAAAATTAAACATTGTTCATGTTGGTGATATGTTTGATAAAGTACGAATGGTTATGTTTTTTGTATGTCTCGTTTAGTCACTTTTACTGTTTTGATGAAGTTTGGAACCTTTTTAGATGTTTGGCTGTTTATTCTTGCTAGATGTGTCCAGGTTTGTCGCTGTATATTTAATATATTCTTAGTTCTGGTATTTGCAAATGTTTGGTTTATTAATGGGAAATACTTCTGTTACGTTAGCCATCACTTCCCGCTGCTTCTGTATGAAATTTAACATGGTTATGGTAAATTTTTTGTTTTAAATATTCACCCATGTTAATGGTAAAAATTAACATTTTGTATTTAGAGATATCCTTTGACAAGAGTAATTTTTGGGGGGGATATGTTACGTTTTTGGAATGTTTATGTTTAGTGTTACTTTACCTGTTGTTTAAGTATGTGAACTTTGTTAAATGTTGAACCGTTTTTTCTGTTTAAGATGTTGGGTTAAGTTTTTGTCGTTTTACCGGGTTTTATATTATAGTTTCAGATTGAATGCTAGTAGCTTTAATAATGTGGAAACTTCCTTGTTACGTCAACATATTATTGATTGATCTTATCTGGGGAGAAAGTACTTGATTGCTGATAAGTTTAGCCGAATGATACGCAAATGTAATCCTCTGAAGCGCCATAGAACAATATTCCAGAAGGATGGATGGGAAGGGGTTGGGGTGGGATAGGGCCTGTGTATGGTGGTTGATTTAGATTTACTGATTTTAGGGGTAAAGTGTTAAAAAACGGTAAATTGTAAGTTTCTAAGAAAAAGGAAAAAAAATTTATTGTAATTTTTTTATGTTTGATTTTGGATAAACCATAACATAAAAATCCAAAGCTTCCTTTAGTACAAAGATCATCAATCTGAAGGAAATGTTCACTGGCTATAATAAAGTAAATAAATTTTTTTTTCCCTTTTTCCCTTAAAACTTACAAATTTACGTTTTTTTGACATACCCTAGAATCGAGTAAATCAAGTATAAATACAAACCACCAATGCCAGCCCCTATCCCACCACCCCCTATCCATGTCCTTGATCTATTGATTGCTATTGATTTCCAATAACACTTTTAAGAAATAAGAGAATAATACATACAAAAAATCAAAATGGCTTTATACAAAGATCAACAATATATGTTTGATCGTATAAAAGTTTTTTTCCACATATTAGAGCTTAAACTTAGCATCATCCCTAACTATGAATATAGACCCGCAAGCGACAAACTTACCACATCTTAAACAGGAATAAACGGTCCCAACATTAACAAAGTTCCATACTTAACAACAGTAAAGTAACTCACATAACATCCAAAAACGTAACTTTTAGTTCATACTTTTTGTCAAAGCCAATATCTCTGAACATAACATGTTCAAATTTGTGTCATTAACACTGGTGATATTTAATCAAAAATTTTAATTCAACCTTGCTTAATTATCATACAGAGCAGCGAAAAGTATTGCTAACGTAAAAAAGTTTCCCATTTATAAACCAACAATAAGCAGATTACCAGACTAAGATATAATATACACGACCAACCCTGAACATTATCATGACTTAAGCAAAGAAGAAAGCAGCCATACATTAACAAAAGTTCCAATACTTATCAAACAGTCAAAAGTGACCTACCAAGCCATACAAAACATAATCCCCTCTTCCCGTACTTTTATCAACATTCACCAACATACAAGTTAATTTTACAATTAACTATAGTAATATTTAACAATAAAAATTTAGCATAACCTGTAACCTCCAGCAAATAATCTAAGGGTAACAAACACAGTAAAAGTTTTTACCTCTTGTTAAAGCCCTAAACGATGAACAGTAGACATGAGTAACACCAACAACCAGACCGAATAACACTATCATTAACAACTTAGTCAATAAATAAAGCGAACATACTGAAGAGAAGTGAAAAAAGGTTTTTCAATTTGTTTTATTAACAATATAATTTTTCATTGAAAATGAAGCGTTATATCAATACATAAAAAACATAAAGTTTATTTTTTAAGATATTATTAATTCAGTCTATTCAGAGAACATAGGGATTTCAACATAACTCTGGGTAACGTCGTCTATATATTCTCCTAACTATCACACACACCTTTTTGAACAAGAAATGTAAGGGTAATTAAAGGCCCATTCATCTTTTGCATTCTAACACCATCTGTTTTTCGGCCCAGTATTTGAGTTCAGCAGCCATCCATTCTCCTTCCAATTAGCAAGAAGAAGTTTAACTCATCCAAGCTGAAATTAGTTTATTTAACTGCTGTATAGCTGCATTAAATAGGGAAAACCCAATTGTTTCGGGTAAATATCATAGATTAGCACATGTGCTCATTAATTTTTATTTATGTCCTCAAGTATGGTTCAACATCGTTAAGGTGTGAATTGTTAAAATTCGTTTTTTAATGTTAAGCAATGCTTGCAATAAGTTGTTCAGGTGTTCAAATCAGTGAACCTATTACATTGCGGATAGAAGGCCTACAACGATGGGTTTTCCATAATGCGGGTACGAATCAAGGGGTTTTTTAATATTGTCGAGAAACAGCGATCGAGAAATCAACAACGTCTATCTCTATTAGAACCACTTACGTTGTCTTTCCCAGTTGAATATTTCACTAACCGTCGATCCATCGGATAACACCCACTTATCCTCTACCCATGCAGCTTGCCGAAATATGATAATCTTGATTGAATCCTCAAGCAACAAACGGAATACGGCTATTATTTGAACTCTCGGCAGAATACAAGCAAAAACGGTTAACGACCGCCAGTTTGTTTTAAGCGTTTTCAAAATATAATGACACACTCGTTGTGGCAATTAACGAAGCTCCCTCGTGAAGATATCAACAACCAGCGTAGAGGAGATGTGAGGAGATGTCATCGTACCAGTACCGCGAAGAAATGTCCTACTGACGGAAATCGTATGCGTAAGACAACCCTTTATAGGTAATTGAGAGTTCTTGTTCTTTCAACAATCAAGAAGAAAGAACAGAATATCAACGCACGAACGTAACCATATCAAGTTTTAATAAAAGGGGTATATATTCTTCGTTAGATCACACAACAACCAACAACAACAGCAACAACAACAACCAAACAACAAACAACAAACAACAAACAACAACAACACAATAACATAGTACAAAAACTAATTCTTTTTAATATATCAGACCAACGAACATATATTCTAAACATACATCTGTTTTCACAGTAATAGAGCTTAACATAGCATTCCGGAACTAGAATTAAGACAAATAAAAAAAATCTTGAACACTAGCCTAGAATAAGACAAACTAAACCATTATACGGTTCCCATACTTAACCAGCAGTAAAGTACCTAGACAGCCTATCAAAACGTAAACCTAGCCACATTCTTTTTTCAGCGCATATCTTTCAACATATCATGTGTTAATTTTTACATTAACACAGTAGTGATTTACGTAGCATTTTAGAGTATCATTTCAGATAAACAGCTAGCCACCCCAAAAATGAGTTCGTTTATATACTAACCAATCGAATATATATAACATAACAAGGTTTCATACTTAAACCTTTTAAAACCACATGGTAAAACTAACATAGCATAGCGCAAACTAAGAAAATAATGTACAACACCAAACAACAAAACTTAAGCACGAATAAAGGGTTAACATTAAAGATATTTTCCACAACTTAACACCTTTAAAAGTAACTTAACATTGCATACAAACGTAACCTATTCATACCTTTTTTCCAAGCATATCTCCTAACATAGTTCACGTTAATTGTTTTACATGACGCTCGTAATATTAACAGGATTTTATCATTACATCTGTTGTTCCAACTTACATACAGACCAACGAAAAACTTGTAGAACATTAAACAAAGTTTTTTTATCCATAACCAAGTAAAAACAAAAGATAAGTTCCGTTTATATATAACTAGCCATCGACATGATGCTGACTGTAACAACCTTTTTTACCTATAAATGGCTAACATAACATAACTTGACCTAAGAAATTAATTACAAACGATCAAACCTAACACACATATACGTAAGAATAAACACTAAACATACAAACTTCCCGCACTTAACACAAGTTCAACGTCTAACCACTTCGGTACAAACGCTAACCTTTTCACCTTTTCAAGCATAATGTAACATATCATGGTTAATTTTTTTACATTAACATCGCACCATTTAGTTCTTTGATAAAATATCCACAGTAATGCGTAATATTACCTCGGCTTTAAAGCAAAAGTTAAAAATCATGTAAATCAGTAAATCATACCTACCCATCTCAGCATCCCCCCCACCACCCGCCCGGTCTGTGGATCTATTGAACGTTATGTGATTCAAGTTCATATTTCGAGTAATCATTTTTGGATTAAACATAAGCATAAAATAGTTTCTTTATTATCACTGACCACTATCGAATATCTGATTAATCCAGCGAAAGTTTTTTTAGCTATCCAATAAGCTAAAAATATCAACCCGCCAACCAGGAATATAATTTACAAATGCCAAAACCCTTACACATACACCGCGTTAACTGAATAATTCACTAAAGATTACTGCAAAATTTCCCTACTTTTTTCAAAAGGTAAAGAGGCTAACAGGTCTCATACTCGATATGGTCCCATCTTTTTTCCGCCATATCCACAAGACAGTAGAAGCCATTTGATCCTTAACAAAATCCCTTTTAACGAAAGGTAAACAAATAAAAAGCAAAGTCAAAAAAAGATTATCTATTCAAAAGATTACCACCATCTTGAATACGTGGGAAATTGACACTACCTTCCCATCAGAGAAGTGTGCAACTTTCGTTTTCTAGTAAACAATCATTTGATACCTATGAACTTAAGAACGTAGACCATTAGCAAAATTTCCTAGGGCAAACCTAACATTTACTCCCACAACAAAAACTTAACTAGGCTCACGTTTCTAACACATATCGTCAGGTCTTTAACACTAGTAATATTCTTACTTTTTTCAAATATATCTCTCTAACAATCATTGTTATTTCCACATTGTTATAGGTAATTATTTTGAACATAACTGTAACCTAACTTTATCGAATGAACGTTTTTTCCAATCAACGCAGAGAATATTCTTAAAGCAACACATTACCTTTCGAGAGAAAGACCCATGGGGCGGGCTTTTAACCTCCGAAGGAGGGGCTTACAGCGCCTCAGCCCTTCCCCTGTTCAGAAAAATATCTAATTCAAAACTGGTCTGATTTTGGCAAACAGCCGCATCGTAAAATCGCGAATTTTGAATAAGACCCTTGTATAGCCTACTTGGAGATCACCCCAGAGAGATGCAGTGAAAGACCATCTCGGGTTACCTCCTGAAGGGGTGTATAGGGTTACATTAAGGGCAATAGCCCAAGGCCTATAAATATATATATTATATTATATATATATATTATATATATTATATATGATATATTATATTAATTTTATAATATATTAATATATAAATAATATATGATATTATATAATCTATTATAATATAATCTATATATGTATATCATATATATATATATAAAATATAATTATATAAATACTTATAGTATAATATATATATATATAATATAATATATATATATATAATAAATTAATTATAGATATAATATATATATATTATATTATATTTATAATAATATATATTATTCAATGTCAGCCCTACTATATCCATACATAATTAGGGTGCCTCTAACATTGGACGAGGAAATATATATTATATTATAATTATATATTTTCATCATATATATATTATATATATATATACTATATTAATCATATAATATATATTTTATTATATATTATATATATATTATATAATATTATAAATATATTAATAATATATAATATATATATCATGTTATATTATATATTATATATATATATATTATTAATATATATATATATATAATATATATATATAATATATATATAATATATATATAATATATATTTATTATTAGCCCGTTGAGATGCTGAGGACTCCATTGGCAAAAAGAAACAAGTGCATTAGAAGTGTAGTAGAGTGTGTAAGACTAATTCCACAAATTGAACACAAATGTTGAGCAATATTGAGAGAGAAAAAAGAATAGATACTGTATTGGCTTGTTTTTATGTACTTGCAACAGGCGTATAAGAGAATTGTAACAGGAAAGCCTTTTTTGGGGAAGTGTTGAGAGTGGATATATGGAAATTCTTCTGTGTGGTAGCGTTTTGAATTTAATCAAAAAGTTAAACTTGTAATTATCGAGTGTGGAGAGTGTGCAAGAAAAAAAAGATTAGCGAAAAAATGGATGGCCTTTTTTTTATTTTTAATAGTGGAGCCAAGTAAAGGGTTTTGTGTCAATGTCTCCAATGGGCTTTTATTTGATTTTTTTACTATGGATTTCGGGCGATGATAAAAACTCTAGATGTTTGTGTGGTAGAAAATATTCTGTTACCACTAATTTGTGAATAAAATGGCGTTAGCCTGTTCTTCGTTTTGTACGCTGATGTTTTTGGTTTTGTGGCCCCGGATCTCAATAAAATTTTGACACGATTGATAAGATTGGGCAAGGGTGGTTAAAATGAGGGGCTTGAATATTAACTTAAATATTATGCAGTGTTTGGGGGATGGTATGGAAAATGAACTCACGTTTTGTGGAATCATCTGCGATAGTGCGTGGCTTTGGAAAAAGTGGTCTGAGGTTTTAATATTCTAAAAAATTAGAATGAATTTAGAAAAGAACATGTGAAATCGAAATGAAGAGTTTTTTAGTAGGAAGTTGCGAATGGTGGGAAGGTGGCTGGTTTCAATTGGAATTTTAGTGAATACAAAGGGACTACGTCTTGTAAGTCTTGACTGCGCTAAGGTTCTGCATGCAGGGTATGTTTTGTTTTTAAAAGTTTATTAATGTAATAGTAAGTTGAAATTAATGTGTGGAAGTAATCCGAGTAAATAGATCTTAAGAATTGCACTCTCTCAATTGATAAGTCCCTTATGGGCGTGGTAGGGTTGTGAGAAAAATTTGATACAAATTGAGGATTTGAGTACTAGGGAGTTGTGTGTGTAAAAAAAAAGGCCCCCTAAAATGAGAGACAAAACTAAGTGTAGAAGGGTGGTGTTTGTTCACATGGAAAGATCGATGACTTAGCGGGTTGGCTAAGCTTTGGATGTGCAGTTTGTGAGTGTGCTGAGAATCGAACGGATGGAATTGAGTCAGTAAAGAAGAAGATAAGGAGGAAGAAATTGAAGTTTTGGCAAAGACGGAGAAAGAAAAGGTACCATAATGGAAGTGATGGCGGGGTTTTTTGTTGAGGGGGCGTTGTTGGTCGTGGCCTTGGCCCCCAGGGGGATGAGCTTCTACATTGGACAGAGATATTCACACGGGGGGTTTCGTTGCGGGTTATTGTAAAACCCTAGGGTTGGATTTTGGTTTTACTGCTCGCAACCGAAGGGGAAAATGAGGACAGAGGGTTTGGCGGCTTTCCTTCCATAAGTCCGTCCTGTTTTCCTAACTAACTATTTCTACTTCCTTTCCCTCTGTTACGCACCCTTGCCCTCCATCTTGTGGGGACATTGAAGTAGGATTATATAAATAATATAATAATATATTATATATAATATATAGTATATATATATATATAATATATATATATATATAAATAGATATATATAATATATATATTAATATATATATATTATTATATATAATATATATATAGCCCGTAGCCAGGAATTTTTTGGCTGCGACTTTCGCAAGTGGTTACATTGGTTTTTACATTGTTCAATGAGTTTAAATTTATATATGATGTAAATATATATATAATAAATATATAATATTATATATTTATTATCAATTTTATATTATATAGTTATATTATATATATAATATATTATATATATAATATATATATATATAATATTATATATATATATATAAAATAATTATATATATATATATATAATATATATTATATATGGCAGGTTATATAACGAGAGCTGTGGGCGAAAGGGAAGAAAAAAGCTTTTCTAAGATGGCCGAAGGCCGTACTAGATAAACCCAAAAAAAGCGGTAACGCTAGAAAATATAAAGCAACAGAAACCGGAAAGAGATTCTCGGTAGACCGGAGAAAAGAAATGATGGATGGACCCGAATACTTTGGAAGAATCTGGTTTAAATGTAGGATACGAGAGAACAATGAAGGAAAAGAGCGTGCAGATCAAGTACGAGGAGGAGGAAAGCGGAGGAGGAAGGCGGAGAGGATAACGGTGGAGGAATATGAGGCGGCTATAAAAAGAGTGAAGAAGGGTAAAGCTTCCAGGAGGAGGAACTTGGAGTGGCTTGTGGAAGTGTGGTAGGAGGAGGGAGACGGAGCTTGAGAGGAGGAATCATTGTAGTTTGAGTATGCAAATGTTAGAGAGAGGGAGGCCGGAATAGGTGGGTTAAGGCTAGATAATACCGATTATAATAAAGGTAAAGGTTTCCCCAACCAAACTTGCGATAACCTACAACGTGCCCTTCGCCGTCCACACTTCGTTTGTGGTCCCTGCGTTTTGGGTGGGTTGGAAATATATTCACACAGGAACATTTTTCCTCGGCGTTCTTCTTTTAGTCATGCGTAGCGTAGGTGTTCGAATGACACTTATACGCGATCTGGCTAGGGCCCAGGTTCAATGCCAGCAGAGTGTGAAATTACTTAAGGGGTTTTTTTTATCAATATTCTTAATCACACTGTGGGGGATTGAGGTGTAAAAAGCAGTTTTATATATATATATAATTACGCGTGAGTATTAACAAAACGAATTTGAACAATTTGTTTTTAACTTATTTATTTAGCCGTACTACTTTCCGAGTAAAGAATCCTCTTCCCATTTTCAAGGTGTTTACATATAATAAATAAAATTTGTAAAAGAAATGATAATAAAATTAATAAAACGTTTAAATAATATCAATTTTGAAATAAATCAATGGTATTGAAACCAGTATTAATATTAAACTTATTTATATTTTAACATATCCAGTTAACAAAAATCTCACCTTCAGTTATTAAAAAGACCTGGTTAAAGCTTGATTCATGTTAAGGGTCGGTTTGAAATGAATGCGAAATATTACATTGGATTTCTAACACTGAAGATTGGTGGGTTCCCCTCAAGTTTGGCTAATATTCCAAAATTCTATCATATCTATTTCTCCGTCGACTGAACAGGTGTAAGAAAATTGAGCCATTGTTTTATAGCTGAATTAGGGGGGTGATTGTAAATTGTTATTATAGCTTGTAATTTTTGACAAAACTACTTTTATGTTCATCGTCGGTATATCAATATAAGTGCGGTGAATGTGAGGCCCCTTATGTAGGTGGAATAATCTTTCAGTCACCGCACTTTTGTAATGCTATATTACTGATGAGCGTAAAGAGGAAAAAAGGAGTTTCATTTTGTCTCTGGAAAATATTTCCTATTTCTTTTCTATCATATTAATCTTAAATCAAATTTTTTTAAACTATGTCAGTTTGTTTTTAAAAATACGTCAATTTTACGGTCCGATTTCGTAAAACTGATTTTTCCCAGAAAAAGGGAACCTCATGCACAAACTTCTTAGGAAGGTTTTTAATTTAGCCTGAGACTTGTCTTTAAATTTTGCTGAAGTAATTTTTCCGCATACTTGAAGTCAATTAATCATAAAATTCTTGGGAGCCCATTCTTCAGGGTAAATAATGGTTTTCCTGGAAAAATTTCAAATATTCTTTTGTCTTAATAACATAAGATGACGAAAATTTTGTATTCCTTGTTAAAAATATATTTTTAATTAAGTTTGAATATAAAGTTCTTACTTTAGTTAATTAAAGTTACAATTGTTCGTCGTCAATCTCAGTAAAATAGTATATACGGGAAGATGGGTGATTGATTGATTTTGGAAGTTGTGTACAAAGCGTTTTAGAGGGTATAGTTCCGAGGAGTTTAAGGAAGAACATTAGGACCTTAAATAGGTAGGTGGGATATAGGTAACGTAGGTGACTTATTAGGAGAGTATTTATTGAGTTTTGTAGGAATGATATAGTCTGGATAATTTTGGTCGAAAGAGTTAAGTTCGATGTGAACTGAATGGACTGATTGGTGAACGACATGTTGGCGTTTTAGGTAATGGTAGGAGGATGTTTGTGGAATCCCATCTTACATGAAAACAGAAATGTTTGTGGAAAGAAGGGAGGAAATGGATAAATTATATTTAGGTTTTATGGATTTGAAAAAGGCGTACGGTAAGATTAATAGGGAAGCCTATGCAGCGTTAGTCATATATAATCCTACCAACTAAAAATTCTACTTCCTCAACAAGTATTGTATTGACGATTGGTAGAGTGTCAAAAGAAATATAATAGCTTGAAAGTATTTTGGTTTTAATATACTAGAAGTGTTGAATGGCAAGGGATGTTGTTTATATCTCTTGGTTATTTCAATTTTGTATATGGATTGGGGTTTGTTTAATTAAAAGAATTAGGAGGTGGGGTGGCAAGTGGATGGTGGTTTCAGAATGGGGAGAATGGAAGAAGAGTGGAGGGTGCCCCTACCTTTAATATGAGGATGATTTGGGTTTGGTGTTTTGACTATTAAAAGAGTTGAGAGTGACTGGTAAAAAGGAATTTGTAAGGTGGTGGTAAATGGAGGAGTTTTGCAAGTATACGTAAGATAAGAGTGGTATGGGTTTGGTGAGTTGAGGATTAGTCCCTCGTGTGATGGTTTATGTTAGATTTTGTTGACAGCTTTGGTAAAAAGTGTCCTGAAGTTTTAAATAATTTAATAAATGTTGGATGAAAGGGAAAAGAAGTTTGCACATGTAGTTAGGAAAGTTTGTGGAATGTAGGAGTGTTGGTGCAGTATAAATCGTTTGGGGATTTAATAGGGGACTAAGTCTTGAGTGCGCTACGTTCTTACATGGGTATGTTTTTACCCTTGTTAATGTATATATGAGAACAAGGCCTGGATTTGAGTGAGGTTAGTTTCATCGGAACTGCAATTGTTCGATGCAAGCATCTTAGGATGTGTTAAGGTGTGATTAGAATTTGATAAAAATTGGGAAATGAACATATTAAGAATTAAATGAAATGGTAACTAAGAATGCTTGGTCATTTGGAAGAGGATTGGATAAAGTTCCTTGGTTGGTTAAAACGGTATGTATGTTGGTGAGTGGTGGTGGGAACTCGACCGGTCCTGGAGAACCGAAGAAAAGTGGAAATTTTGAGTCAATTAAATGAAATGCCTAGAGGAAAAAGAAATGTGAGCGTTGGCCAGGTGCAAGAAGAATAGGTGCATAAAAAGGAGTGAATGTGGGTGGTTCTTGTTTTGTTGAGAGGTTGGTTTTTTGTAGCTCACCTGGACATGGGGATGAAAACCCACGATTGAACCGAGAATGCATGAGTGAGGGTCCCGGTCGCGGTCTGGAGCTTTCTATTTGATTTTCTGACCTAACGAGAGGTTCTCACACAAAAAGGTATAAATGGGGCGGTAAGGTTGAGCTTTTTTTTCGACTTTACGTCATTCTCTTCTACTAAGCTATTCTATTTTTCTTGTGCATGTTACGCACCTTACCCCAGTCGCCTGGGAGAAAGGGGGTTGATAAATTGATGATATATTATTATTATATTTATATATAATATAATATATTATATATAAATATAATATATAATATATTATATATATCTAAATATATTATATATATATTATAATATATTATATATATATATATGCAAGTTTTCATAACGTACTTGTATTTTTACTTGTACTCTGATCCATTTGTACTTTGCACGTACCTTGTCGCTTGAGACAATAATTTCCCCCTTAAGAGTATTTTTACTTGTACTTGTACTTGAACAATTCTAAGTATTTGGACTTGTACTTGTAAACTTAATATGTACTTGAACCAAGCTGAAGATATATATATATAAGCTATAATATATATATATAATATATTATATATCTATAACTATATATAATATATATTATATATTTATTAATATATATATATATAATATACATATATAATAATAATAATATATATATATATATATATATTATATATAATTAATCATATATATATATATAATATATATTATATATAATATAATATAATTTATAGTTAATATATATAATATATATATATATTAATATATATATATATACCTCAGATATATATTATATAATATATTAATAATATATATTATATTATTATATATATATATGATAATATAATATAATTTATATATAATAATATATAAATTTATATATATATAAATATAGACATAATAATGATATTTAAGATAAATATAATATATATATATATATATATATATTATATAAGATAATATTATATATATAATATATATATAATATATATATTAATAATTTTGTCCAGCATGGTTGGGGAAGTCCGGAGTCGGAGTCCCGGTAAATTGTTTCCAAGAGGTCGGAGTCCCGGAGTTTGGTAATATTGAAGAGGTGCGAGTACGGAGTCGGAGTCGGAAAATTTTTGAACCGACCCCACAACCCCTGACCGAAAGTTTTTTATTTTTACCAGTTTTTATAATTCTTTATATTTGTAATTTGTGAAATTGTGAGCCAAGCAAGTGACCCGCCAAATAATTTAGGAGGGGGAAGGATGTATTTGTTCTCATTTCCCCATCTAACTTTTTGTAAAGTTTCTTTATATTTGCCCTAGAGTTTTTGTGTCCAGTTTTAGTTTTCGTGATTTAATTTATTTAACTTCTTGAAGTGATAATTTGATGTTGAAAGAGCATTAATGCCAGTGGAGTTCAAAGGTGGCTGGTTTTGTTTTCTGAAAAGGGAGTTCCCTCAAATTTATTTGATTGGGATATCTTGCTTGGTGGGGTGTAGATTTTCTTCTGTGGGTTAGTAAAGAGTATAGTTTAATTATTGAAAGTTGATGCGCCCATTCTGTTTTCGGATGTTAGCCATTTGTTTCCAGTGTTTTTACGTATTTTGAATTCCTGTTATGTTTATATTTTTAATTGGGAATTTGAGCTTGATTGTTTATTATCATCGCCAATACTATAAATTTCAATGAAAAGGAAGTGTCCCCATGGAGAAGGGCGACCTATTAAAAAGCCTTTAGATGTGTAGGTGAAAGAATGGTTTTTCGTGGACTCCGTTAACAAAATTTTGTTATGAACGGAGGAACAGTTGGTCCCTTGGATGACTCCCCAACTGTGCGATCAGGTAAGCAAAATGCTAATTATTTTTTTTCTTTGATGATGTATGTACTTTTAATGATTAAGAAAAAACTTGTATACATATAAAGTTGACG
Source organism: Trachelipus rathkii (assembly GCA_015478945.1). NCBI lineage: Eukaryota > Metazoa > Arthropoda > Malacostraca > Isopoda > Trachelipodidae > Trachelipus > Trachelipus rathkii. The sequence goes on from JABUQX010086982.1 coordinate 32,055, forward strand.
TGGGAACTTGTATTGAATCCTTGGAATCCTGATTATGTCTTCAAGAAGAATACATTCGAGGGAGCTTGGGTTTTAAATGTTAGTTTAAATCATTTAGGAGGGTAGTAGTAGAGTCCTTTTGTCAAAAACCATGTATTAAATCTGATAGGAGGATTTCTAGTTTTAAGATTCATTTTTTTCAAAAACTCAGTAATTTTTAAAGTCGATATTTGTGATTATTAGTGGGTGTGTTTTTTTTTTTATATTGGTATTTATATAGGCAATGCAACTCGGCTCCACAATAACTCTCAACCTCTTGAGAATGCAAGCGGAAGTTTCAGAATTTAAAAAGAGAGCTGAAAAACCCATAGAGTTAGATTTTATGAATAAATGGAAGAGAAAAGATCAATACGAATATTACAAACAATCAAGACTATTTTAAAGTAACTCGTTACCCAAGGAATACCAACTCGACTTTTTCCCTAATGACATAGCCGAGAAATTGAATAGAAAATCGGGATGCTTCGACAGAAATCACAAAGCAATCTGAAGTCAGCCACCACTTCTCGTCTACAGTAGCAGTACGAAGAAAGTTCTAGGCGAATGAAAAGCCTCCTCTCCATCCATGGTCCCCCCAGTAAACAAGCCCATCAATTAACATAAACCCACATAATAACTTACGACTTTGCCCAAGGTTCTGTCCCTTCACAATTATCCAGAAGCAATTAAAGAAAGAAAATGCCTGGCAAAGTTTATAGTTTTTTTATGTTTTTGAAGAAAGTGAAAATATCTGTCATATTTGTTGAAGTCAGGACAACAAATCCAATATAATGAACACCTAAAAGTGGAAACAATTTCCCAAAAGATAAATTTTGCATTCCTTTGTAATTAGATAGATAGATAGAAAGCAAAAAGATAAATGAAAAATAGATAGAAAAATAGGCAAAATAGTAAATAAGGAAATAAAGAATTGAATAAATAATAATTATATATAATAAATCAATTAATAAATAAAAAAAGTCAAAAGACAAATAAATTAATAATAATATAAATAAAGATAGTAATAAACAATTACTAAATAAATAATAAATAAATAAATATGTAAATATAAAGAAAATAAATAAATAAATAAATAAATAAATAAATAAATAGATAGAGAGATAAATAAATAAATAAATAAATATATAAATAAATAAATAAATAAATAAATAAATATTATATAAATTGAAAAATAATTAAATAAATGAATAAATAAATAATTAATTAATTAACTTAGTAAGTAAATAAATATATAAATGTTAAATGAATGCTAAAATAAATGAAGAGATATGCACACGAGAAAACATGACTACACATTATTAGCAAAATTAATTAGTTAGTTAGTTACTTAGTTAGTTTAGTGAGTATAAGAATCAGAAATGCGCAAGCGAAAACATAAACATACATATTATTAGTAAAGTTAGTTAGTTATTGCGCATAAGAAATAGAAAATTCGCAGGTGAAAACATAGATATGCATGTTATTAGTTAGTTAGTTAGTTAGTTAGTTAGTTAGTTTAGTACGCATAAGAAATAGAAATGCGCAGAATAAAGGTGCTATGACAATCATAGAATTAAAAAATGCAGAAAATTTTTTTAAGGGAAATTATTTCATAGCAAGTCTTGCAAAAATTAGTAAATAAATGTGAGCTTATCGATCAATCTGGACCTTTTTCAAACGTGATGCAGTTGAAGAACTAAATTAAAATTTCTAAATAAAAGTTCTAATTAAATGTAAGAGAAATATTTTTCTTACATTTTATGATCCTTTATCTCAGTTACTTTTTAGTCGTGACTCCGTTACATTTGAACAATGTTCCAGGCTGACTAGTGAAGCAACCGTTGTTACTAATTTTTGAAGACTCTTGGTACGAAATATTTTTTAAAATTTTTTTGCATTTTTAATTCTTAAGGTATGTATTAATATATTATATAATTTATAAATTTTAGATATATTTAATAAGTAATATTTTACATAAAGTAATTTAATATGTTTATCAAATATTTATCTTAATAAAAAGAAAAATAACTAATTTATTCTATTATTCTGTCAACAAAAAGGTTGCGCCAAGCTTATAAACAATACTTATTCTTTGTGAGTTTTCAATATTATCCAAATTCTTAATATTGTTCTAATAATTGCAAAAATTTCGATGACGATTGCGAAAGAATATGCGATTTGCGATGACTATTATATCGTGCATTTCCAATTAATTATTAGAATGTTCCAATGCTTTCTGTCATGGTTGACGTCCAAGCCAAAATCCAAAATTCTTGATATTATTGGTCAAAAAATGAGATATGTGCTAAGAAAAAAAAAAAAAAAAAAAAAAATTTAAACTTTACCTTCTGTTTATAAAATTTAGTCAAACAAAAATTTTTACTTATTGGAAATTTACCTTTTGAGAAATTAAAAATATGCTTATCTGATAGCTGGAAATTAGATCATGAATGAATTTCATGATTGTGGATCACTATTGAACACTAAAAACTTGGAGATTAGTGGGGTATTGTTCAAGAAGATACACAAATTCAGAAGGCACTGGGAGTGGAATACTTAAAACAATTTCCCAACATGCTAACATATCCTCTAATGAACCAACTTCATTTAAATAAAATCAATTATGATGAAATAAAAGTTGCAACACCAAGTTGTCTGAAGCATGACAATATGGAACTCCATTTTTGTTTCAGGAAATTTAGAAATATTTTTGAAACTACTTTTGAAATTTAGATATGACTAACAAATATGTTGCAAAGAACATGAATTAGCAAAGCAAATATATTTTTAGATTTTTTTTTTTTTTAATGTTGGGTAGGATATATGAATGAGTGAAAAAAGATCTTAAAAATTATAAATTTTAACAGTTTACCCCAAAAAATGGAATCTTTCAAAAAATACAAGAGGGATTTGAATTAATATACAACATGGCAAGACAAGCTGTTCATGAATAATGAATAAAGACAAACCTATTGAGAAAAAGTTGGTTTTTCCATGAAACTTCTGACCAAGTTAGCAAATTTTAAGAATGAAGAAGTCAGAAGAATTGTTAGAAAAAATTCTGTAAAGCAGCTTGAAAACTTGGACAGAGAAAACTAGAGCAATAATATTAATGCTATGTAATTGAAAGGTGGTATATAAATTGTTTAAATGCAACATCTTGTAACAATAATTTGCTGAGCTAAGGCCAAAAGAGTGAATCCTTACAGGTGGAAGTGGACTCCGATTGTGAGAGTTTGCACAATCCATCAAAATGTATAGTTAATGCTTGTTGGAACAGGACTTAACCCAATTACTAAAGGAAAAGGGTAACATTTGAGAGGTTATATATAATCAGTGTTTAACTATTTTGGTAACTTCAAATTGTAGCCACCTAATTAGTCTTATTAGATTTTTTTTTGTGAGAACATAATTGATGGTGTGCAGTACAAACAATAGTTAGCAAAAGGTAGAAACACCATTGAAAATGTATCAATCAATTATCATTTGCATTTCTATCTAGCCTTCTCAAGCTCAGGAAACATGATTTTCTATCAAAATAGCAATCTGCATTTTATTCAAAAAGAAAAACCTTAAAAGAAGGTAAAAATTTTGGTTATTGGTGATATCTTTGAAAATTGTTCATTTATTTTACAGAAACAATGCCCATTCAGCATTGCAACCTTTTGTGTACTATTACATGGATAACAAAAAACTGGACCATATTAGTATCATTTCAGATTGTCTGAAGCATGACGATATGGAAGTCCATTTTTGTTTTAGAAGGGAAATTTAGAAATATTTTTTTGAAAAACTATTTTGAAATTTAGATATGAAAAACATAAATATGTTGCAAAGAACATGAACTGGAAATGGTTATAATTTTCTTAATATTTTTTTATGTTGGTTGGATATATGAAAGCGCCTTTCATTAATGAATTCGTCAAAATACTTAGTACATGCATTTAAATATATATATATATTTATATATATATATATATATATATAGTTATATATATATAGGGGTATATATATTATATATAATATTATATAGTATAATCATATATATAGTATAGTAATAGTATATATTATAGTATAAGTGTATATGATATATATAGTTAGTCTATTCAGGGATGGGCCGGATATCCGCAACTATCCGGTTCGCGCCTATCCGGCCAAGTTTTTGAATATCCGGTATCCGGCCGGATATCATTGTTATCCGGCCGGGTAACCGGATAATTACTTCCCTACTATATGTTGAGAAAAATAATAAAGAACGAATAATTCCAATAATTTTGAAATATATATATAGTTATATATATATATAGTATACTATATAATATATATATATAATAGTATATATATACTATATATTATATATATTAAATATATATACTTGTTTAATAAATAAACCATTTTTTTTGCCAATGTTATAGTTATTTTTTATTCATGCATTTATGTTGACTGTACAAAAAATTTTGGTGGTGACACGTTTCATAAATTATGGTAAAGTATGAATAATGATTAAAATATTATAAATAATATATTAAAAAAATATTAAAATATTGGTAAGAAAATATGATATTTTATAATGAATTCATCTGTCGAGGCACATGTGTAATGCCATTTGTTACCGGCGGCGGCCCGGGCGCGCGCCGCCGCGGCCCGCCGGCCTATGGATTTTTATTCTCGACGTTAAGTATTGTAATTCTAAATAAGTAATTAACACTGCTTTATTTTTAACGTGTTTTAAGCATTGTATTATTAATTTGACGCAGTATAATATATCGGCACATTCTGCGAGAAATTTATAATTAAAAAAAAAAACACGAAGTTATTCTCATGTTCCGTCGCTTCAAGTAGATTTAAATATAGTAAAAAATTGAGCAATGTCAGGGCACTAAACTGAATAAGCAATGCAGAGTGTTGGAACTAAATATACGTCTGCTATTAAGAAAAAGTAGGTGCTACGAATAAATTGGTCAATATCGATTATAACTTTATAGAACAATCGAGAACTAAATATTTATCGATACTGAGAATCGGTCGATTAATAGTAACACTTCAATATCATTTATAAATATTGATAAATTTTACATAAAAAATAAAAGAAAACATGTTTGAAATGATTCTTGAAGAGAAGAGAAGAAAAAAAAAAAATTCGTGTTGGCTATGCAACCGTGACAAAGATGGCCAACGTGAAAAAATTTGTGGACTATAATTTTGGCATTTCCACTGCAAACTACGGAAATTTTTTTAAGTAGTCTCTAAACTGGCGGAATGATATAGGCGATTGCCGCTAACTGCAAATTCCACAACTATTTTTCAATTTTGCAATTGCAATTGCCTCATTTATGTTGGTATTTGCGCACACTTAGGCGGACTTAAATTGCGGAATGTCACCATCTAAATAGTATATATATATATATATATATTTATATATTATATTATTATATATATTATATATATATATATATATATATATACTAGTAGTTATATATATATATATATATATATTAGGTCAGCCTCCAGATTAGATGTCCCTGTATGTAAAAAAAAACTATGATAGTGAAGTAAAAAATGAATAATTTTTGAAATCAGCTGCAGATTGTTAAGATGGATGAAAATGAAGAAGAACTAAAATAAAGTCATACAAAAAAGTAATAATCAAAATAAAGGAAGAGAACCAACTAAAGCAAGATAGAAACAAGTTAATAAAGGTCTTATTTCTTCATTCCACAAAATTTTCGCGTTCAAAGTTATGAAGTCCCCCCATATTGTTTCTTTTCAATGTTAAAGGCGAACATACGCGCCACGGCGCGCACTTAACACACATCACACATCACACCACATCGACACACCACACACCACTCTCTGATAGATGATGTTTCTAGAGAAATTAATTTTTTTTGATGACCTGACTTAAATCTAAAACCTAATTTTTAAGTTTAATATGCAACTTTAATTTTCCCTAATTTTAATTTAACTGTTAATTTTTATTTTTTAAATTTTTTATTTGCCCATTATTTTTAGTTTTCCCTAAAGTATTGAAAAGATATATAAGGAAAACAAATAATTTACATGGAAATAATATTTAAATTTAATTTTTGAAACGTACTATTAAAATATTTATTCGAGTTATATATTACAATTAATAATTATTAAATTTTTTTTTTGTAGTTTTTGCCATTACAATGTACGCTAAATTCAAAAATTATTAAGTTTTTATGTAGATATAGTGTTTTTTTTAGATACAGGGGGGCCCCTAATCTGGAGACTGGCCATATATAGTATATATAGTATAAGTATATATTATATATATGTAATATATATAGTATATAAAGTATATAATATATATATATGATTATTAGTTAGTATAGTATAGTATATGTAGTATTCAGGGTTCACTTTCTGGGAAAGTCAGGGATAGGTCAAGGGAAGAGTCAGGGGGAAAAAAAATGGGTCAGGGAAAGTAAGGGAAATCGTTTTAAATATGCTGAAAGTCAGGAAATTCCAAAAAAGTCAAAAAAGTAGGGGAATTAAAATTTCAAAAACATATGAAGAATGATTAATGAAAGCGAAGTATGCATTTTTGGAAAGATTTTAACTTCGGCATTGTATAATTTTTGGAATAAGAGAAGTATTTGATAAGTGAAGTGAAAAGGTTGGGTGAGGAATGACTTGACTTACCGTAATTATACTTCTATTCCTTTTTCTTTATATCGTAATTCAAATATCGCCAAGACTATTCTTCCTATGTCTGTTTCGGTAGAGGTTGTTCCAGAATTCATCTTTGATTGAAGGTGATTGGTGTAGGATGTGTTTAGACTGTATGGGACTTGTGATAATCTGTTTATTCATTTTTCTTTTTAGGGATTTTATATTTTTAAGGTTTTTTTTTTTTTTGGGTTTGAGAGTGATTTTGGATTTTTTGATTAGATTCTGAATGTATTTTTATTATTTGATTTATCAAATGATTTCAAACAAAAAATAACTTTAAGCCGCCAGTGTTGATTGTCAAACTGAACGCACAGATTATCGAGGTGTTTGGGTAAAGGACCTGATAGTTCGCAAGGCTTTACTGTAAGTAGTGTAAAAAGAATTTGATCTTCTAACAATGGGGGCCAAGCCGAAGTTGTCACATTCAATGATGGAAAACTCATTTTGAATTTATCAAAACTCAGCAGGACCAACCATCATTGAAAACTTTTTCTTACGTGTTCTAATAATACAAATATTAGTGAAAGTGTGTGCACTGAAAATTATGGCATTTCCATCAACTTCTAATCATACTCAACCGATTGTAAATGACCGTGAGAGTGCTATATTAATAACCAACCAAATCAGTTTATCAATCAGTTTCATCTTTTTTTGGCATTAAAGATGATGTTAACAGTATCTGAAATAGTATGGGCATTAAAGGTGGTGATGATAAAAGTCTTTAAACTCGTGTGCAGATATAGGGAGAGACATTTATAATGTTGTGTCCGCAGATAGTGCGCGTAGCTTTAAATTTTAAAAATGGGGCGGATGAAATGTAAATATGTGATTGACCATGGACTTGCTCCCTATGATTTCTAGAAAGCAAAAGCACAGTACACTCTACTTTGCAGTGAAGCTCATTCTACGCCTTGAATTAAAATTCCAAATATTTTTGGATGGTGATTTTTCTTTCTAAGAGACTTGATTAAGTTTTTTTTTCTTTTTTTTTTTCTATATGTACCCGGCCTGGGAAGCAATGTTATGTGGAATTGTGGCAAATTCTTAAATTTAGGACTGATATTTTCGCATGGAAAAGCGACAGTGGAAGAGGGTTTTCTATAAATTAAAAGCCAATTTTCCATTTTTGGAAGAACAGTAGTCTATTTCCTCACAGAACAGTGCACAATGCTATACGATCTCATGAAAGTATTGCATAAAGTTTCTAATAACTCATAATGTTGAAACAAATGTAGAGGCTGCCCGCATAGGAGATATGAGAACATGCTCGAACGAGTAAACAGATACCAAGAAGAATGTAAGAGAATAAAGAAGGTTAAAAACGAAAATTATTCACACAGATCGTATAAAGCTTGAGAGCAGAGAGAAGATGTCAAACTGAAAAGCTTTGACAGAAGAAGATGCGCTTAAAATTAAAATTTCAGGATTTGGCTTGAGAAAAAAAGGTAAGCTAATCTCCCATTTAGACTTGTGATCACAGTGGAGCGGTTAGTCCCTAGTCCTAATGTAAGCCTTATTTATGTTCCCTTTTTGTATAAATAGAGAACTTTACTTTGTTGAAAAAAAAAAAGGAGTGCGTTGGACGGCTATGAGGAAGGTATAGGGCTGATTACTAAAAAAATAAAATATTTTTTTAATTCATGATAAGGTTTTAATGCAATTTCTAAAGAAAGTTTTCAATAATTTAATGTATGAACTGAGTAAATAGGCTGCAATAATGATTAATGAGACTATTTTATACGCCAAAAATAACGAAAACGCTGGTCAGGGAAACTTTGCGGAAATTGTCAGGGAAGGTCAGGGAAAGTCAGGGAATCAAAATTCAAAATTTCAGTGTGAACTCACTGTTATATAATATATATATAGTATATAGATATATATATAATACTATATATATATAGTATATATGCATATATATATATTTATATCATAGTTATATATATATATATATATATATATATATATATATATATATATATAATTTATAATATATTTATATATATATATATCTTATATATATATGATATATATATATATTATATTATAATATATATTAGTATATAGTATATATATATATATATATATATATATAATATATTATATATATAATATATATATATATAATATATGATATATATATATATATATATATATATATATATATACTATATATATATATATTATATATAGTATATATATATATATTTATATAATATATATATATATAATCCCGGTATAGCGTGCGGGCGGGGTGCGTTGGCCACTTTTAGTACTAAAAACTTCGGCTCCCGCACGTTTCCCTAATAGCACTTTTGGATTTTTTTCCCGTGAAATCAATGGCACTATGAGTAGGTTCATACGCACACGCAAAAAAATAATAATGTAATTTCAAATAATCATAGTTTTATTTAAAGTTTAAATTAATTTTCATTTTAGACAGTTTGAAGGGGTGAATCGGACCCATTGTGGGGTGAATTGGGGCATCTTTTTAAATTCTTCTTTTTCTATGTTAAATTCGATTTGAATATTTTAATTTTTACTTAATATGAAATTTGTTTATTATATTAAAATTAGTAATAAGTAATTAAAATTAATTTTTGGTAATGGATAGAGTGAGAAGGTTGAAGAAAAAAATGTGGTGGCCCAATTCACCCATTCGTGGGACAAGAAATTTTCAATCCTTTTTTTGGCTCTATTCTTGTGATAAATTTTCCATTTTTATTTTCATTTTACTTAATATAAGGTATTTTTTTATATATAGTTTAAATAAATTAGTTATTAATAATAAAAGATGTCAATAATAAATAGGCTACTATAAATGAAAATAACAATGGTGGCCAATTCACCCCATCAATTCAATTTTTAATTGGGGGGATGAATCGGGCCAATTTAGGCCCAGCGATTTAACCACTATGCACTGTTACAAAAATTTACTTTGCCAGATTAAAGCTAACATACTCAATGTATACACTGAAAAAGAATATATAACTAAAATTGTCATAACTTTCATTAATTAAACAAAGTTAAAATAAAAAACTCGCATTTTTTCAAATGTGTGAAATTCCTATTTAAGGACATTTTATACACTAATTTATTTATATTTTTTAAAAATATGAAAACTCTCTGAGAATTAGATAATCTAATAAACGCTTGTAGAACTACACAATGAGCGGCAAAAATAAATTTTTTTTTTATTTAGTCGCCCGCCCGACGCTATATAACAGACCTGCCGATATCCGTATCGGGCTAATTCCACTATCGGATACTCGCGGCCGGATATCGGTTAACTTCCAGCCGGATATCCGGTAATCCGGGCTATTCCGGCTAATTCACTATTCGGCCCATCCCTAATATATATAGTGGCTGTATATGTTTTCCATATAACAGCAAAATATTCATTTTTTCAATCGATATTCAAAACTACAATAGCTCAGGGAAACGGAATACATGCTGGAATTGGCTGGTCTAATTTTAAGTGCGG
>JABUQX010086983.1:0-22500 GCA_015478945.1 Trachelipus rathkii
ATTATTATCTTTTTAATTATTAATATTTATTATTTAATTTTAATATTATATTAAATATTCTGATATGTTTTTGGTTATTGTTGATATTAGATTGAATATAACTATTTCTGTGAAATATTTAGTAATTATTATTATTAATTAATTATTTAAATTATTATATATAATTATATTTAATTATATTAATTAATTATATATATTATTAATTATTATATTATATATATTTATTAATTATAATATATATTATTTTATAAAAATTATATTATATTACCAAATTTTTAATAATATTATAATTTAAATTTATTATTATTAATCTTTATAGTATTAAAATAAAATTTTAATTAATATTCATTATTTATAATTTATAAATATATATATATTCTTAATTAGATAATAAATAATTTTTTAAGAAATCTGTTTAATATTATTACTCTTGCACTAACTTCTTACAATAAGATTATAATTCCGTGAAATCACGTCATAATAATAAAACTGTATAACACATAATATCAAACTAATATTTACAACAAAATAATGAAAATAATATAACTGCAGTAGCAGTAGATCGACTTCCAAATCATTCTGGTTAATTCTGCGAAAGATGCATTCCGTGACTGGAAGAGTTGGATGAACGAGCAGTTTAATTTTATTTTATGAATTCAAAAAGAAATATGTCCAATTTTGTGCATTTTTTTACTAAATAATATATAAAGTTAAAGATTTACATATTAATATCTACAATAGACTCCTGCAACTAGGGGTGTGGGGTGTAGGGAGAGATTTTTAAACACAAATATTACAATTCATAAACGATTATGTAAAGATTATAATTAAGTAGATATAATTTGCAGGAAAGAAGACAGGAGTCGTATTATTTATATTTTTTTTAAAAAGATATTTACGTTATGCGCACTGTGCAGTATTGTCGAGGGAAAACATTTATAGGTAATACAACTTTAACAGTATCAATTACATTTCATTTTGGAGAACGATAAAAGGCGTACATCACATAATGATATAACAAGCAATTGTCATCAATTTACGATACTGTATGTTTGTTGAATGTTTAATCAGAGTTTATGTTGACGAGCATTAACGTAGTCTGTATGATGTAATCCTGCAACCATTACGTTGTGCTATTATATTGGGTATTATTTATTTTAATTATTAATATTATTTAATATTTATTATTATTTACTTTATCTATTTATTATATATATTATTATTATTATTATTTATTATTATTATTATATATTTATTATTATTAATTATTGAATTATTATTATTATTAATTTTATTATTAAATTTATTATTATTATATTATATATTAATTATTTAATATCTTTTATCATTTGTTTATTTTATTATTATGATATATTTATTAATTATTATTAATTATTTCAAGTCACTTAATTATTATTAATTTTAATTTTATTTTATATTATTTTGCCCATTATAAAATTCTGTTTGAAATAAAGCGTAATTCATGGGCATATTGTTTATAATATTATTGAATTTATTATTTATTATTTATGTATTCATCATTTATAATTATATTATTTTTCTTTATATTTATTATATTTTTATTTAATTATATTTATATAAATATTTATATTATTATTTATTTTTATTTTATTTACTATTTATTATTAATCTATATTTTATTAATTATTTATTATTATTTATTAATTATTATTGTTAATTAATTACTTATTTATTATTATATTATTATATTTATTATTATTAATTTGATTATTATTATTATTATTATTATTATTAAAATTAATTTATTATTTATTAATTTAATTTTATTAGTTATTCTTAATTAATTTATTATTATAATATTATTATTATTTAATCATTGGTAATTATAATCTTAATTAATTTAACTAATGTGAGATTGTATATATTATTATAATTATTATTATTATTTTATTAAATTATTATTATTTATTATCATATATATATTATTTAATTTAATTATTATTAGGTGTAAGATATGATTACATTATTTTTTATTAAATTTATATAATTTTATATTTATATTTATATTAATTATTATATAATTTTTCTTATTGAATGATATTTTTATGATTCTATATATATTAATTTAATTATTATATTAATTTATTATATAATTATCAATTTAATTAATAATAAATTAATATTCACTAAACTGCTTTTCGATTTTATATTATTAATTTTATTATTATATATTAAATTAATTTATTATATTTCATTTATTATTTTAATTTATTAATAATTAATTTAAATTATATCATTATTATTTTAGAATTCTTTTATTATTTTTTTTTATTCTTTTTATCATTTAAAAAGGAAAATGTCATCTCTTATTTAATAATTTATTTACTTATTATTTAGGATTTAGATATTTATTACTATATTAATTTTATAATTATATAAGAGTATGGTATGTTTTATCTTATAATTTTTATATATTTAAATTAATTTATTCATTATTATATATCAGATTTATTATTAAATAATTATTTATTATATAGTAATTATTTATTAATATTATTTATTATGTATATTTTAATTATTATTATTTATTAATTATTAATATATTATTATATTTAAATTATTATTAATTAATTATTTATAATTATATTTAATATATTAACGAAAAAGTGTAAATTATTATTATAAATTATTTTATAATTTATATTATAATTTATTAAATTAAATATATTTTTATCATTTTTGAGATTTATATTATTAATAATTATTATTATTATTATTATTATTTAATTATATATAATTATATAATTAATTATTTATTTTATTATTTAAAATATTATATTCTATTGTATTTATTATATATTATTATTTTATTAGTTATTAGTATATATTAATTATTATTATTATATTATTATATTATTATTATTTATATATATTATTAATTATTATTATTATTAATTATTATATTATTATTATATATTACTATATTATAATATTATTATTTATATTTAATTATATTATTATTATCTATTATTATTATTAATATATTAATAATTATCTTGATATTTTTATATATATATTTATTATCCTTATTATTATTATTAGTAAATGTTTATCCTAATTATTATTATTATTAAAATGACATATATAATTATTATATTAAATATAATTAATTAATATTATTAATTTAAATTATTTTAATAATTATATATTATATATATATATATAATATGATTAATATTATATCATTATTTATTATATAATTATATTATATTATTATTTTAATTATCTTTGTATTATTTAATTATTAATTATAAATTAATTATTACTATTATTATTAGTTACTTAAATTATTGATTTGAGTGTATTACTGAAATCCAGTGATTATATAATTTTATTTTGGATATCGAAATTACATCAGATTATTACTCTGAATTACTTCAGAGAGTGATGTTTGTGTGTATTAATTTGTTTCTGTAATTTTTTCCTGAGACACAGACATCCACAGCGCATCCTCGAGCGAATCCATGTGAGCGCAGAGCCTCTTCTAGATTGTATACGAGAGTAGCGCGTATATACACGAGAACTTCCGTTGGTGGTCAAATCCTTTAACGCAACTCGCAAGACAGACGCGAGAATCCGAAAGCCACAGAGGGCGAAGGATAAATTAAGCTCCTTGAGCGAGAATTCCGAAATCCGAATCCGAAATCCTGTATCTCGGAATCAATCTCTCAAACTGAGGAATTTTGCGAATCTCTGTGGCGACCAAAAACTTAAAATACACCAACCAAAATATGACATAATTTTCTTTTCATAAGCTATGGTATTGGAGACGATGTGAGCTCTAATAATATTGACATTATTGTATCTTGTTTGACCTGACCTAATTTTTATAATTAATTGAAATACTTAAAAAAAAAAAAAGTCTCATAGTAATAATATACATATTACTATTCCCACGCGCAATATTACATATAATCACAAATTCTTTGATATAATTCAAATTTCAAAACATTAACATTATACATACAATTACATTAACATATACATTAACATAACATTAACACATACATACACACACAAAAATAACATATATATATATATACATTAATATAATAATATATTATAATTATATATATATATATTAAAGTATATATATAATAGTATATATAGTATATATTTAATATATTATATATATATAATATATATTAATAATATATATTACTTATTATAATATATTAATAATATATATAATATATATATATATTATATTATATATATAATTATATATATATATATATATTAATAATTATATATATTATTAATATATAATATATATATAATAATATATATAATATATATATATATATAATATTAGGCGGTTCCAGTTCACAGTGTGAGGGATCCGCAAGTGAGGTGGGGGTAGTCAGCTGCCCCCACCTTAGATATAGTTATTATTATATTTTTTATTATGCGATGCAGAGAGTTTTGGATACATCCCATACACATAATCTGGTTTCATTTCCTTAACGTATATTAAAAGGAAACAATACTATATATATAAATTAATATATATCAAATAAAGGAAATCGAATTGTGTAAATATTTTCTATATACTCCTATATTAACTAGTTTAGTTATAATAATTAGGTAAGTTAATTATATCTAGTACGTTAATTATATCTCATAATATACTGATCCATATAGTACCTATTTCTATAATAATTAGGCTCTTATATTATCGCCTCAATCATTTATTTTGCATTATATAATATATATATATATATATAATATATATAATATATAATAATTAATATATATTAATATATATTAATAAATATATATATATATATATATATATTAATATTATATATATATATAATATATATATATATATATATATATATATATATTAATATATATATAATTATAATATATAATATATATATAATATATATCAATATTACGTACATAATTCTAATAATATTTAATTATATTAATATTATTATTATTATATATTATATAAATTATGATTATCATCCTCACTTATTTAATTAAAGTTATAGTCACTAACAATATATCTCACTATATCTCATAATATAACTTATCATAATATTGATTATTATTATACATAGTATGAAATAAATATGATAATTAACATATTTGTATGGTGATAAATTCATAACTGTGATAAAACCAAACCTATTATATAGATGCGAGGAACAAAATGTAAAAAGAATAAAATCACATGCGTATTATAACTATATAATAGCAACTCACTATATGTCTACAGGTACGTGATATAAGTGAATACATCATATATTATATGGATAATTTCACTTGTTAGTTAAAACAATTTATTTTAGTTAAATAATAATGTAAAAATAAATAATAAATAATAAGAATCATAATCTAATGACATATAGTTAATATTTCAAGCGAGATACTACTCTTTAAAATTTTATAGTGCACGCACTGTCATCGAGCCCGCACGGTGAGTAGATCATAGTAATACATTAGTGAGTTCTCACTGGATTATATCTAACATAAGTAACAACTATTCATTACATTATAACTATATATTATATAACAAATTATTTAAAAAAAATACTTTTATTTCACATTATATTTATATTAAATTAACTGAATTAATTCTTTACCTTTCTACTAAAGTAAATCATCACTGAGTATTATTAATATGGTATATATATACTATAGTATATATATATATAATATAATTATATATACCGTATTAAATATCTGACAATTAATTTATAGTTAAAATAATATATTATATATTAATATATGATAGAAAGGTTATCGTATCACTAGGCCAGCCCTCTAAAAGAGTTCCAGCAGATCTCACATGCTCAAAAACTAATGCCAAAATAGAGAACTATCAGGGAATAGAGGAAAATACATTTGCTTTATCATATGACGATCTGAGCTAGAACTTTGAGGTCAGTGAGAGAGAGGTATATAAAAAATCCATATCTAAAAAACATACAATAGCTACAGGGAAAAAGGAATACATTCGTTCTAAGCGCGAACAATCTCTGGTGAACACAAAATTATAGATTTTATAGAGTTATCTTATCATTAAATTTAAAAAATAAAATATATAGAGTAAAATTGATATTAAAATAAATTTATAATATATTTAACAAAATATAAGATTAAAATATAGAGAAATGAGAAATGTATTAGATATCACATGTGTTGAAATTTTGCAGCTCCTCTAACCAGATTACAAATGCAATAAATTTATTAATGTTTATAAAATTTAATATATTTATAAAATCCAAAAATCGTAATTTAATTATTTAATTATTTTTTTATCTTCCCCTACCTGTCTCATCCTTAATTATTACATAAAGTGTTTGTCTTACACTTTTTTTGTTATAAAAATATTATTCAGTTATTCAATTTTCTATCAATTATACAAATTACATTTTATCTACATCAATAACCATATCTTATCCAATCACTTACTACTATATCTGTCCCTTTCTGTTTTTATACCGCTTGACTTCTCTGGTATCTAACACTATGAGCGACTCATATAACACACTCGTAAGACGGTCGAAAATCAATTATTTATTATTATATATTTTCATTATATTAATTTAATTATTATTTTAATTTAATTAATATTATTATATATTATTAATTTGTAAAGGTATTACATCGTGCAATATTGTTTAGTGTATGAGACTTTATCGTAAGTTCCATGTGAGTGTGAGAGTGATCTGATGATGTGAAACTACTCCAGTGGTGAGTAAAGCTGTATTGTATTATCGTTCTCCGACGATGAATGGCGGCGAAGTTAAACACAGTCATCGCCGACACTCATTATCGATCCTATCACTCAAATTCATTTCTAAATCAGTGAGTACTCGAAGGTTTACGGTGTATGAGTCATATCCATTCATCCATCGGTAGGGATCAGTGTAAATATGCTCCTAACTCATCATCATCATCGCGATAATTATCCCACCAGTACACATCCCAGTCATAGCATCCATGCAGTGCACTATCCCTGATCATAGTGCATGCAGGCGATTCTAATATTATTGTTATTGTATTGCCGACGTATCTAGTGTATATTGTCTTTAGTATTAAAAAAAAATTACTATACTGAGAGAGAGTTATTCTGAGCATAACTTATCAATGAATAATTTCTAATCTATATAGTGTTGTTAAATTATCTCAATCAGATACGCAGTTATTAAATATACCAATCTCACATATTCTATCACCTCTACGACGTACCACTGTTAATTTAATATTAACATAGTGATATTTATTATACCAAAACCTAAATAACAAATTGAATTGCGAATAAAGCTAACATAGCATCAACTGAAATAGGAATAATTGTTGAAAACATTTCCTCTCAGAGCAATTCATAAGATTTCTTGTCATTGCGAGAAGAGTAGAAAGAATAGATAAGTAGTATTTTTTTCCCTTTTTTCTTTTTCATTGTATTACTTCGACTATACAATATGTCCAATCACAGGAAAGTGCTAAATATTTCTTGGAGATTGTCAATTTGACAATGTTTAATAAATATTCACATTACATATTCATTCATATTATATTTAATTATTATATTAATTTAATTATTAATTAATATTATATTATATATAATTATATTATATTAATTATATATATTATTATTATTATTATTATATTATTTATATATTAATTTATTATTTATTTATTATTATTATATTATTATTATATTTATTAAAAATATATTATTAATTAATAAAATCTGTACTATATTAATGATTTAATTAATTATTATTTTTATATATTATTGAATTAACATTATTTATAATATTATATTTTTTATTTTAATTTAATCATTATAATTATATTATTTAATATTATTGAATTAATATATATAAATTTATTAATATATTATTAATTATTTATATTATTTATTATTTGAATTGAAATATAAAAAAAAATGTATTTAATCGAATCCGAATCGTCTTTCAAATTCGAATCCCAAAAAATTATTTTTAATTTATCCATATTGAAAATAACATGATTGTATATAAATTAAGTAGTACATTATATTGGTCCTAAAATTCTGTAAGCCAAATTCTAAATTATTAATTTATAAAAATATTATAATTAAAATAAATAATATAATATTAATAAATTTATTATAATACTTTTAATACACATTTTGTTATATTCTTATTTAAATTTAAATTATTATTATTATTATCAATTACATAAAATATTAAAATATTTTAATAAATGAAGAATAATATACTTATAAACAATTTAACAAAAATTCTCAAAATATGAATAATTTATTTGTGTGTGAAAATAATAAAAATATAATAAATTGAAACATTATTTAAATTGGTAAAGATTACGAAATGATTAAGGAGTTTAATATATTGAAATATATAGAAAATTATAAAGGATCAAGATCTACAGGATCACAAACAGCAAGTTTCAGACCTCGTTGGATTGAGATTCTGGATATATGTTCTTGATGCAAATTACGATAATAGAACTTAGTATATTAATATATATATATATATATATATATATATATATATATTAATATATATTAATCTAGTATATATATAATATATATATATATATAATATATATATATATATATAGTATATTAATTATATATATATTTACTATATTATATATTAACAATACAACAAGTGCATCTAGGAGTTATAAGGAAGCACTTGTTAATAACAATGAATAGCAGGTCCAATTATAAGAAAACCATTTATATTACCTATTGGTAAAGGAGATACCGCTATCATACATTAGAGAAAAAGATCAGCTTATTTTAATCTATGCTATCAGCGGCATATAATAAAGTGTCATTCTAATATCAGGCTATGATATTGTTATACTCAGCTGAGATTACTATATAATCACTGCGAAATGATTAGATAGTGGAGCAAATATTTGATTAAAATATGCTTGATACAATTACTTAATTTTATTTGATAAAAATATTGAATAATCGAGTCTAAAACCTATCGCAGAAATATTATTATATACACATTGTGGAAATGGTCAGGAGCTATTTACGTTATAAAGATGAAAAGTATAAAAAATCACGGTGAGATGAAAGTATTAAAAAGAAGTAATCAAATAACTGAGCCAACATACTTAGTAGGGTCATTGATAATGAATAGTATATATATATACTCAACGGATATTAGTTGTGAGTAATAGTATATATCAAGCAGCACCGTGAGCTAAGCAACCATACTATACATGAGCAACTAAATTTACCACGGATATTACTTGTAAAAAGATATCCATTTAAATTAATAATATCCAGTGAGGTATCTGGATTTACTATTAACTTTTTCTATTGGAATTATTAACGTGGTTTCTACTTAGAAAATATACAACCTAGTTATGCTAATTAACAAATCTAACATACTTTATATATACCCAACATGTATCAACTCTAATAAAACACTAATCTGAATGAGTTAAATAAGGTAAAAGACATAGCTTCATTTATAGTTTTTACATATTAGAGAATATAGTACAATAGAAAGAAGAGCGTAAGAAACTATACTATATTTAGGTAAAAAAATTTTAGAAGGCAAGAAACTGTAGTAGTTATGTAAGAACTAAAAAGATCTTGTATGATCATATCCTCTATACATAGTTCATTAATAAGGAACACAGAACTATATTTTACTTTTCCAGTCAGACGATAAAAAGGCTATTGATGATATACACATTACGCTATACCTTGATACCATTTACAACACAGTTAATAATGAGTTAGAAGCTCTCACTTTATAGTATCATATACTACATAGCGAAGGGACTAAACCTTGCTTCTAATACTTATGAATGAATATTACTAGATTATAAACTGAGAGGCTGGCTATGATGATTATGTGATGTCAGTAAAAATTTGTTTGAATCAATTATGTGATTATATTTTAATATCTAAAGCACGTATGAATACGAGTTAATACTTGCCCGGACAAATTTCTCATTCACAAGCGTCGAAATTATACTTTTTTATTATCAATTTTGCCAACGCCTTCACTATTTTTATGTTATAATACTTTATTTCCAAATTCTCTGACGATATGGTGTCGAGATATCTCGTGAGTTAGTCGACGTAGTCATTTTCGGATTATTTAGTCCGATTCCCAAAATTTACTGACCAGTTCCGAATTTATTTCCAGTTCCATCAAAATTAACTGATTCATTTTACTCAATCCGCTCGCATACACAAGAATTAGTCGGATTCCAGGATTCATGCTTTTCTTTCCAGAGTTCTGATTCAAATTTCGAACTCTGATTCTGATTAAATATAATAACATTATTAACATTTAATAACATTATTAACATTTAATAACATTATCTTCTTTTCAGGCAGGAGACATAATCAACCTAAATATAGATTCATGCTTAACAAATAACAAAATTGATTATTTATAATGCTCAATATTTTCTTAAATTATTTAAAGAATTAATATCCTTAGAAGCTCTATATTGAGTAATATTATTAAGTCTTCTACCTCTCTCTTTTACGTTTGTTATTATTCTTTTTTTACCTCTACATATTCTATAGTTAACAAAAGTTGAACTATCTATCTGAATAGACTTTTTTTTATAATATCAATTGAGTTTCCAGTTGATATTAAAACAACTATTGAAAACCAGTTTCATTTTACTTATTTTCAAAAGTACTTTCATGCTCAACATAGATGGAACTTGAAGTTGATTTTGATTGTATAATAATGCTCTGCTGTAACTTCAAATTGATCCTTTGTTTTACAGGTGGAACTTCAAGTTTATCCTTTATTTTATCAAAATAACATTTTAAACTTATCAATAAAGTTGAATCACTTATTTGTTTCATTAAGATTAGATCACTATCACAAGTGCACGATCCCTACACTTGCACTTTTATAGTGTGGTGAGACTTATTTGCTAGTTCAGTGCTCCAGCACGGAGTTGTACACTATGAGTGTGAGAATACGAGTATTTATATCATCCATATTATTAAACGCGTTCTATATATATATTTACATAAGTATATCTATCGCAAAACTTAATATATTTTTTTACTAATTATTTTCTCTTTCTAAATCAAATTAAGGATGCTAAAATAAAGAAATACTTGAAAATTATATATTTAGCCTATAAAGAGAAATATATAATCGATTTTTATAGTAAGAGAATGATAAACCGTGAACAAAAAGGCGCTCTATAAACACTATTATAACTTACAACTACTACACATTATTTAAATTAACTTCTGACTTCATTTTTCATATACTCACCATTATTATAAATTAAATAGTAAATTACTTATATATATTTTATTACTACGTTTATGAGCCCCAAAAGAAACCGACTAGCAGTTATATTTCTTTGATTATTATGATAATATTATATTAATTTATATAAAAATTTGTATTTTATAAACTAAAAATTTATATTTCTATTATTTCCATTAGTCATTATATATTATTATTATTTTCAATGATTCCAGATATTGCAATCGTTGTCGTTGTGCGTTTGAGATCAAGTATGTCACATTAGTCACTTGTTTGTCGAGTTTGTCCAGTCATCAGAGTCAGAGTATTGTCCAGATTGAGAGCCTGTGATACTAGAATAGTCCTGAGATATTAGAGATATCTGTTGAGTCGAGTTGATCAGAGATTTTACCGTTAAGAACAAGTATGCAGGAGTATGAGAGAGCAGAGAGAGCTGTTCTGTATGAAGTCGTTAATTGTCTGTTGTCAAGAGTATTGTACAGCAATTGAGAGAGACTGCGTTTGCGTATATTTGTCGTTTTATTTTTCTTTAATAACACTTGTATTAGAGAGTAGTTTGAGATAGTATTATCCACCTTCAAGCTTTGAGTATAAAATCAATTTCTGATCAACTATTACTTTAATCTGAATATGCATTGAGCATGTTATTTAACAAAGGTAACATTATTTTTTCATTAAGAAGAAAAACATCACAAATATATTTATTGAATCTTAATAATATGCTAAATAGTTGAAAACATGAGTATAAAAAAGTCACAAATATAATGATAATTTATGAATAAGATAAAAAGAGAATAATTATTAATATAATTAATATTATTTTAATAATATAATTATTATTATATTAATTTAATATTATTTTTATATATATTATTAATTATATATTATATATATAATTATTATTATTAATTTATCATTTATTATTACATTATTAATTTATTTATTAATTATTTAATTATATTAATTTAAATATATTATTTACTTATTATTTTATACTAAGTATTAATATATAGTATTATTATTATTATCACTCTAATACACATTATTAAAGTCATAGTAAAGATATTTCAAAATTATGTGATAGAAAGGTATAACATACAAAAATTATTTATCACTATATATTATTATAATATATTAATATTATAATATATATAAATATAAATTAATTACATATTATTTTAATTAATTATTATTATTAATGATGATAATTTATATTGTTATTATTAAATATATAGTCCGTAGATATAATGATAAATTATCTCAATCTATTCCATTGACACTTTGAGTGTCAGTAATACGACATTAATTATTTATCACTCCTCAGTGGGCCTATGCGAGCACGTTTTGAGGATATAACACGTAGTGATTGGAATTAAAGTATTTTTGTTTCTAAAACTTGTGAAGCGGGAATAATAATTAGAAAGGTTTAAAGAGAGTTTCACCACATAACAGCATATAGTTGTGCTTGAAATACAAAAGGAGCGATACTCATCTAACTAAGTGATCCGGAAGTCTCAATAATACACAAAGTTTCGATACTATCTAATATTTCCTCTATATGCAGATAGCATAGTCACTCTCATGCGAGATATAAAAACATACTGGTCGTACACGCAGGAAGCTGTGACGTACATATAGCTACCGTAGAAGTTCAATATCCTCACATACGTGAGCGTGAGCACTACTCCCTTACTGTTAGTAACTACTAATACTATTACTCCAAACTGAAAACATGACACTGATAGACTGTTCAACTACAGAGTTAAAGCCAATACTACTGAGCTCACTAGATAACATAAGGATGCGTACGAGTACGTTCAGAGAGGTGAAATTGGGAGCGTAACTCAACTGTTATCTTACTAAGCCTCACTTTAAGACACTTTAAGCTTCAAACTCTACTAATCTCTACAAAAACTGGAGAGAGTGAACAGGATACACACTACTCCAAAAATGCTACGAACAAAATTATCTCCATGCCCATAGCGTTCGAACTATAAGAATCACCACTACTTATAAATTTTATATCTGGTATTTGAGTACCTTTGTATATCGCAAGATAGATAAAAAAATTCCAGCTATTAGTCCGAACTCTGCGAACCAGAGGAGTCATTCCCGAAGCTTATCTGTGTTACGAGAGTGTCACATTAGGAGCACAACGCGAGTGATAGTTGTATCATGTGCACACGTGCACAGGACAGACAACCACTCAATTTTGAATGTTGACTATAGTCTCAGGAGAGTTTACAGATGTTTTTAGCCTTCTGAGACCGAGACATCTCTATTGGAACGCGTTTCCAATTCCGAAGATCGCGAGAGTAGGAATGATATTTAATCCTGTGAGAAGATATATTAAGATAAAGAAAAAGAAAAGAAAAATGTGAATGGTTATTGTGACAGAAGTACAAGTAATCCTGTCAAAGATGGGAGTTTTAGAGAAAACGAGACACTTCCACAGAGGAATACGAAGTGATGTGGCTGATTTATAATGAAAGGAATTGAAGCAAAGTAATAAAGGAAGTACAAATAATGATAGTTATTTAGAAATATATATATATATATAGTCATATAAAATTCGGCAAGAATTGAGATCGGATATGAATAAGCTGTAGATACGTAGAAGGCATAACTATATAATAATTATAATAGTATATATATAATATAATATTAATAATTATATAATATTTATATATATTATATATAAATATATAATATATAATATTATATTAATATTATAATTATAAATAATATATATATTATATATATATAATATTTTATAAATAAAATAAATATATATATATAAATAAAATATATATATAAAAATATATATAATTTTTTATAATTATAATATATATCTATATAATATATATATATTAATATTATAATAATAATATATGTATATTATATATACTAATAATATAGATATATATATATATATATATATTAATATATATTAATAGTATATATATATATATAATATATAATATAATATACTAATATATATATATATATATAAAATGAATGCGTATATATATTATATTTGGGGTTAGATAGAGACTGGACAGAGAATGGATGAACGCGTGGAAAGTAAGAGAGTGAAGTAAGAGAGAGAGAGAGAGAGAGAGAGAGTAGAGCACTCGAAGCGATAATGTTACACTAAGAGTCGCCACTGAAATATATATAGTATATATTATATAATAATTAAATATATTATCTCTTAATATTTTTCATACAGAAATAATTTTTACAAGAAGAAACTGAAAGTCTAGAAATATTCTTAATTAATTCTTTTAGAATTTTAGTAAAAAGAAATATATATTTCCTCAATTTTCTTGCTCCTTCCATAATACATTACCCTTTAATTTTAAATATATTTTATTTATATATAAAATATATAATTATCTAGAAATTACTGTATATAATATTATTAATTAATTAAATATATTATATATTTATTTATATTATTTATTATATTATTATTAATTTATATAAATATAAAATTTAAAATTTTTTATATTTATTTATTAAGTATTAATTGTGTTAAAATAAATTATTATTATTATTATTATTATTATAACGTAAACTGCGTAGCAAATCAATTAAACTTATCTTATATTTTAAAATAATTTATTATTTATTTTATTATTACATTATTAATTAATTAAACTTATTTAATTTAATATTTCATACTATTAATTTTTAACTTATATTATATTATAATTATTGATCATATTTTTAATATTAATAATAATTTTATTTTATTCATATAAATTATTCAAAATCGTAATGATTGTATGAGAGTAATTATAAGCATATAAAAATTAATTTAAATTTTTTAAATAAGTGAGGTTTAATTGTATGTCTATATTGATAAACATTTTTTGAATATTGACCATTTCATATATTTTTCTCACTGGCGCCTTAAAGAATGAAGCATCTAAATATAATTCGATCATCAGCTTACATCATTCATACAATTTGGACCCTATAAACCACCAAAACGTAGATTCCGAGCTCTATGCCAACTCCTTCACAATCTACCTTGTTTTCTGTTTATTTTCCCCTGTGTCTGTACACATACCTTGTCAGGGATTCTATTCTAATATTTTTATGATACCGAGAATAGTTGTATTCAGTCAGAAAGGACAACCGCATGACTTTGTGAGTAATCATATTACCACAATAAATGACACACTCTCTCCTAGAATCCATTGTTCAGGTGAGTGAACACTGACTATATCTAACTATGCAAAGGAGTGATGCGCAGGAAGAGAGTTGTCCTATGTCTACCTACACAAAGTCACGAGAGTAAACTTGTGGTGGCGGAATAGAAATGGTTATTGGAGATATGCTGTCTAAACGAGGTCGAGCGGAGTAACAGCAGGTAACAAAAACATCTAATACATGGGTAATTATTGAGAGGCAGAAATATTGTTTTAAATATATAAATATTAAAATATTGAGATATATTATATATAAATTATTTTTCTACTATGTTTTCAGGTTAAATAGCGAAGTGGAAATAAATGTATTTTCCAGGGCCTATGTTAGTCGGGTAAGAGATAGCAATATTATTTTTATACTTATAGATAATTTCTTTGTAAATGTATTAGTTTTGGATTTGTTCTTAGAATCAAATTTTAAAAAATCTTTTTGAAATTTATTATAAAAAATATATTTTCCTATTTTGAGTTTAAGAAATATAATCAATTATCTACTAAAGTAATCAATATATAAGTTCAAATCTCGTCGACTTATAAAACCTGAAAAAATTTGATGCGAGTTATGAGATCTGAAGTGAGCTCACAGTAGTAGATAGTAAAAAATAGGTCAAATCTCATCAATATTTCCACCTTTTTAAAACGTTATTGAAATTTTCGGTAAAAAGTTGAGAAAATGTGATAATATATTAAATATATTTCTACTTATCCGATATCAACACATAAATATTATTTATGAGGCTCAGTTAATAAACGGGATAGATTAGCATACTTTTTTATAACTTATGTAATATGTTTTTGTATAATACTATACAATAAAAGCAAAATATTATTTAAAAATATTGCAATAAATAATTTTAGTATTATTTTGAGATAAAATTTATGTATTATTACCAAGATATAATGCATATACAAAGTAAATTTAATTTATTTAAAGTATATAAAAATAGTGCTATTACTCTATCTTCAGAGATTATAATATTCACTGAAAAATTTCTCCCTTTAATTATATATTCGTGAGAGCCCATACAAGAAGAGAATATAACAGATTATGTGTCTTGAGACTATGATTTTTCGATATTAGAGATATTGCCATAAGAAAGAGAGATTATAAATAGATTATGATGCGACAGCGAGCATGAGTACAAAAACTAACAAAAAATCGAAAAAGTAAGCTTCGTGACTTTGCAGGTAATTAGGTCCCATATATGCACTGCGCTTAATGATTATGACCACAAAAGTTCCTTCAATTAGCTTCTCGAGAGTAGCGCTATGGAATCGAGTAATATAAACATACCAATTCCCAATTGTGTGGTTTATATGTACACTAGATATAATTCAGCTTTATACACCAATTTGTTCTTGAAATAAATCAATGAGATAATAGTAATGAAAGAAATAAGTACTTAGCGAGAGCTATCTAAGTGAAAATATAAATATAGTCTAGCGTAAAAAATAATCACGTCTTTTCATTCAATGTAAGAGGAGAGCGAATTAATAAAGACACTCCGATCATTTTGGGGAGTATTATATGATACATGTCGTATGCAAAATCAAAGATTTCTTTTGTGCCTTGAGTAATACATTTACTTCACGAATAGTATTGGATAGAATACCAATAATTGTTCTTTTGATCGACGGGGGTCAAAAAATTAGAGGGGGAAACAGTAAATGAATACGTGCTTAGCCCATCTAGATGTGCGGAATCCACAATCTAGATCTCGTTTATTTATTAGTAGCGATATGGGCTCTAGAAGAAAATGTTAATTTTATTTTTTTATATCTACTTCGAGAAATAGTATCTTCTTATGTTATTAACTATGAGTTCTCTTCTTTCCTGAGTTCGTAAAATATTGGGCAACAGTATATAAGCCGATCTCTCATTCCGTTATTAATAATTATTATATTATTGATATATTTTCATTTTATTGTTTTTTTTTTGGTCTTTCAGACTTTTTCAAAATTCAAATCAAAGCTAGGAGTCTGGAACTTACCATATCATAATAAGAGTGATGGCAGGGTTTTGTGATATTATTATTATATATAACGATAATTTATATTCTTCTTTAACTCATAGAATTAGTTCAAGAGCATTGAATTTCATTTAGACACTTCTTCGTGAATACATTTGTAATACACTGCTATCTTGGACAAATTCGCTGTAAATATATCTCCACACGCAGCATCTCGGACATCCCGTGAGAAGTCCGTACTAATTACACTGACATCTCCGGTGAATGTGTATAGAATTACACCGCACACACTCGGATACCACGACAGTTGCCAACGATATTTCATTTTATATATTGAAAAAAAAAAGAGAATAAAGAAAAACCAAGAAAGAAAAAAAAAACTTTGTTATTCAAGGACAATGTACACACACAATTTCCAGGCAGCGCATTGGATATACTGATTAATCCGAATACACAGGAAATACCGATCCTTGTGTGTGGTAGGAAACGAGAGAAATTCTAAGAAACACGATATCTCCTGATATAATCTATTCTGAGATATCCAGTCATCTCTTACGATACCTCTCACGTGAATTCTCCGATTTATTGTATTTCAGAGTAATTTTACTCGTGATCACTATATTATCTCTAGATATTCTACGTGGTGATTTCACGTATATTACGTGTGACTTCACTTTAACACTTTATTTATTTGAGAGAAGCGATTAAAACTACACGATTAGTTTTATTTCTCCATACTTTTGGTTTCAGTTAGAGTAATGATATAACAAAATCTAATATATAATTAATATAATATATATATTATATATAGGTATATATATATTAATTAATTAATATATATAATATATATATAATATAGAATATATATATAATATATATATATTAGTTAATATTAATAAATATATATATAATATTAAGAAGTATACAAAAATTACACACACTAACAAATAATATATAGAATATATATATAATATATATATATATATATATATATAATCTATATTATATATTATTATATATATTGATCCTTATATATATATTATGGTATATATATATATATTATATATATATATTATAATATATATTAATATAATATATATATATATATATATATGTATAATATAAATAATTAATATATATATATATATATATATATGGCTATTAATATAAATAATTATATATAATTTATATATATATATATATAATATAGTATATAATATATTAATATTATATTAATACTATATATAGTATAAATATATAATTAATAATATATATATATATTAATATATCATATATATATTTATATATTAATACTATAATATATATATATATAGTATTATATATTAATATAATTTAATAATATATATTAAATATATATATATATATATACATATTAAATATATATATATATTATATTATATATATATATAATATATATAATAAATTAATAAATATTAATTTAAAATATAGTATTTTATATAATATATATATATATTAATATATATATATATATTATTAATATAATATATATAATATTATATAAGTTATAATAATGAAATATATATATATATATATTAAAATATATATATATTATATATAATATTTATTATATATATAATAAATAATATATATATAATAATATATATATTATATATAATATATTTATATACATATATATATATTAAATATTACATAATATAATTATTAAATATATTAATATATATATATGTATATATAGTATATATATAATTATATATATATTATATTATATATATATAATATATATATATATATATATTAATATATATAATATATATACTAATACTAATATATATAGTATATATATATATACTAATATAAAAATATATATATATTATATATATTATTAATTAATATATATATATTATACAAATATTATATAGATAATATATTATATGATATATGATTATATTATAATTAATATAGTATAATATATATTATATAGATGTATATATATATATATATATATAATAATAATTAATATAGATATTATAGTGATATATATATATATTAATATATATATATATATTATAATATATATATATTAGTATTTCCCATTACTCTTTACAAAGAAAATATAACTATATATAAATTTATATTTTATTGACCCTAATGTACTAATAAAATAGATATTACATAATATTTATAATTATATTAATTTTTATTTACAATATAAATAGAAGTTATCAATCATTTTTTTATAAAACTTAAGATATTACTTGATAAAGTAAATGATATCATTTGCTAAAAACATAAATAGATAATACTATTACCGAGGACATCCGGCGTAACCAATAATTGTATTCACAATAAATGGTTAGAAGCTGCTAGAGCCTTGGCCGGTTCATACCGGAACCGGAGTCTGTTAACTTTAGGAAGGATATTGACGTCAAAGTTAAGGGAAAAATAATGTAGGCTACTCCATCACTCGATGTAGGGCAGAAAACCTATTTATATTGAGAACATACATGATGTATAGGAATAGAACCTACTGTAAGGATAATTAGTGTTTACTCTATGTGACGTATATATTACAAAGAAATCTATAAACGAATGAATATATAATAAATTATATATATATATATATATATATATATATATTTAAATATATATATATATAAATAAATTATATATATATTAATAATATATATATATATATTAATAATATATACTTAATAATATATGATTTGTATCTGTATAAATTTATAATAATAATATTTTATATATATATATATATAATATTATATATATTATAGTATATATATGATATATATAATAATAAATATACATATATATTATATATATAATGATATTATTAAAATATATATATATTATATATATTATATATTAATATAATATATATATATATATATATATATATATTATTAGTATATATATATTTATATTATATATATTTATATATATATATATATATATATATATATTTAAATAATAATTTTATATATATATATATTTATATAAATACTATATATATATATATTATTAATTATATATATATATATAATATATTAATATAATATTATATATAATATAATATAACAATATATAATATATATATAATAAATATAATTTTAATAATATATATATTGATATAGTATATATATATATTATATAATGTATATATATATATAATACCATATATATTATTAGTAAATATATATATAATATATATATATTAATATATATATATTATAAATATAATATATAATATAAATTATTATGTAATAAGTAATATTATTTATGTATATATATTATATATATAGAGTATATTAATAATATATATAATACTATTTATTTATATTAATATAACATATTAAACAAGTATATACAAGATTTATATGATATATATATATATATTATATATAATATGTTAACACCAGTCAGCTTATCTCGAGATGCAACCTTTATAATTATTAGTGTAGTAATTTTAGCTACACAATTATTTATGGTCTAACGCAAGACAGTAGCACAATGAAAAGATAAGCAAATATTTGTTTGAGATTATTACGAACTTATGACTTTCATCTTCAAATACGTCGAACGAAGTAACAGGGTGTATTACTTACTAGAATTAACGATAATTACTTAGAAATATATACAATTTATATATCAATAGAACCAATATCAATATTCTTCAACTGATTATTGAATTGACTCCTTTTACCGCCACTATGCCAATTCTTTCTTCCTACCTCTATACACTGTATTCTATACTTTTCTTCTTATTCATTCCTCCTTCATCATTCTTGCCTACTCCCTCAATACACTCATTATATGTTATTCTATATCACATATAAGATTTTTAAGGAAAATCTATTGATGAGATAAACTTATCTATCTCTATAATCAGCCTTTGTTTCATTGAATTATATAAATCACACTCTTGAGCATTCATTATATTACGCAAGATTGTCTAGTGGATAAATATCTTTAGTTTATTATTTT
Organism: Trachelipus rathkii; assembly: GCA_015478945.1. Classification (NCBI taxonomy): domain Eukaryota; kingdom Metazoa; phylum Arthropoda; class Malacostraca; order Isopoda; family Trachelipodidae; genus Trachelipus; species Trachelipus rathkii. The sequence continues at coordinate 21,490 of JABUQX010086983.1, forward strand.
ACTCTGATCCTAATTAATTTGCTCAAAAGATTTGTGTTTTAGATTATATCTTCCTTATTTGATATTTTAAATTAATTGATTTGTCGAAGTCTCCTCGGGAAATTGAAATCATAATTACGAATACACTATCTATAGTATGTTAGTATATATATTCAGTTAAAATAACATTACCGCCTAACGTTATTATTGTAACTAAAAATTCTTATATTACTATCGAAAATTATATCAGCTTATTTTATTATTACTTATATATTTATGAAGATATCAATAGCCAGTTAGTGGGTATAAGGTTCCAGTCACCAAAATGCTTTAGTTAGTTTCCTTTCGTACTCGAGTGGAGATCTTTACATATATGAAGTAATACTAAAGATCAAAACACTTTATGATCTGTCGAGAGAATTAATTATTTTATACACAGTTACAAAATCTCAATAGATTTAGTACAATACAAGAAGCTAAGTATGATATATATATTAGAGTATGATTATAGTCCACAATTATTCACTCTGTCTCACTTAGAGAGATAGGCGGTATGAGATATCCAAACTAGGTCAGTGATTAAGTACTTCGCTATAAGGCATTGAAGATAAGAGCATACATTAGGGTTGATTGCGAGAACAAGACCACTACACCACTATTCGACAACATCACACTTATACTTATTATTATATAAGCGACCAGGTAGTTCTTAGGGCACGTTGATATGCTTGGTACAATACATCAGAGAGGAATCACAGAGGAGAGTGAAAAGCGAGAATCACAGCTCAAAAGTTTTTTGACTATAATATAGTGACAAGAGATATAACCACTAAACACTTAAACTTGACCCGCCAGCACGCCCATCAACCCCGATTTTAGCACACACACAAGAGCAGTATACCTTTATCACCAATCTATAAGCAGAAACTATCCAGTCCTACAAGTCTACACAGACAAACAAACACACATCCACCTACTACAGCTCTTAATCAGGCACCCACACAGACGGTGATATAGGACACCCTCATCTAA
>JABUQX010086983.1:25000-33961 GCA_015478945.1 Trachelipus rathkii
GTTCCTGAACAGTTTTTTTTTTAAATATTTTAATCATTTGAATTTAATGTTTGCAACCATGATGCAAACTATTGTGTTGCCATGACAATAAAGAATAAGGCTTACCTAGCACGTCACGTTGTCAATGCAACACTATAGTTTGCATCATGGTTGCAAATATAATTTCATATGATTAAAACATTTGAAAAGAAAACTGTTCAGGAATTAATTTCTCCAGCTGCACTTGTGATCGATCACAAAAAAATTCAACCTTTGAAATGGATTCTTTAAGATTTTGGGACCTAAAAAGTCCCAAATGATCGTATATATTCTACATCTAAAGATGTTTTGTGAATTCTAAAGTGGCATCAGGTTTTAATTTTAAGTTAAAGAAAAATCTTTGGAATTATGATGCTGGACTATTGAAGCAGTTGCTAAGTTGCTATTTCAGTTACTCGTCCTTAAGTTTCTTTTCCAATTTAAAGAATAATGTTCAAGCTAATATATATATATAGTATAATATATTTAATATATAATATATATATTAATATATATATAATATTATATTATATATATATATTATATATATATATATATATATGATTTATATATATATATGTATTTACGTATATATACTATATATATATATAATCTATATCTATATATATTTATATAATATATATTTAAATAATATATTATAAACTCTATCTGTATATATATAGCGTTATATATATATATATATATATATATATAGTATATATATATTATATATATATATCTATATTCAAATTATATATATATGGATATATATCATTAGACTATATATATATATATTATATACTATTATATATCTAGGCATGTATATATATTAGGTATAGTATATATATATATAATATATATTATTTATATATTATCATATATTAAATATAGTATATATATATATATTTATATGATTATATAGTATTATACTATAATATATTAGGATTTATATAATAAGACTATCTAGTAATAAGTATTTTACTTAATTATAATTATAAAAAAAAAAAATAATAAAACTAAAATAATATTTATATTAAAAAACCAAAACAGAGAAAAATATCGTATACTTTGTAATAAGGTATAAAAATTCTCTCTATTAAGAATTGTGCGCTCATAATCGTGTGTAATATATGAACATTATGAATAAAATAAGTTATAAAATATCAGTATAGTACACAATATGATTAGATCATAATCAATATAACATATAAGCATACAATAAAATATAAAATTTCTAAATACAATATTTCGGATAGATTATGTAGATCATATACTAAGTCAAGAAGAGTCATCAGTATTAAGAAGCGAGATCTTTTATTGATGTTGATCATGCGAATGTGTAACGAAAGATAGGCTTCTTTTTGCCGTGACAGAGTCTGTTCGTTAATGATTACTTCAATGATATATATATATGTAGAGGAATAATAATACTATATCACTCACCTATATAATAACTTATTATATAGTATCTATATCAGAAGGTATTTCTTTCATTTATCACGTCTAAAGTACATCTAGTTCCATCTATCTTCTAGACAATGTCAAATTTAAAGCTAAGAGAATAAATTTGTCTTAAACTCTTTTATAGACCTAACTGTTTATCTTTGCAATATTATGCTTACCCTCTTTAACATATATACTACTCTTTCTGACTTAGATGACTCGCTTTTTTAAGGGATATTGTGAAAGTAATGTTATTTTTTCCATATATATTTCTGTATTTATTAGGTCTCTGTTGTGAATCCGAATATAATTAAGTGTTTTACTCGCTAGAGTGTGACGAGCGATATGTTTAGACGCGCTACCTTTGACATCATTACAAATCGAACTTACAATAAAGAGACTGCGTCTCATTGAATAATATATGATAATATGCTGTCTGTATCGCACTCTATCTCATCTCTTTAACTCGTCAGATCATATTCTCTATCAATCTTACTAAGGCCTATATTCAGAATTAATGATGCAACATATTTTATATGTGCTGGTCTGCTATCTAAGCGAGTAATAATATAATAGAGAATTATTTGGATTAATTTGCTTGTCTATATACATTACATTTCATATTTCATATAATGTGAGTGACGAGATATAATACTACTTATTCGGTTACTAAGTATGCATGTTCTTGTACTCTTTTCTCTTTGTAACTTTGTAACCTTTGTACATTTTATTATTCAGTATCTTTCGGGAAGGTTTTGCTTCCTGTTGTGACGTCATTGTTTATTTATGTTAATGTGACGTTCTTTTATTAGGGTGGGCTCACGTACTCATCACTCTTTATACTATTTTCATTATCGCTCCGTAATTATTTGCTGATGTACTTATACATTATGTCGAATGACTCTTAGAATACGTTACTTTTATATTCTTATTTTTTTATGGTGGATTGAAAATAAATATTCATCACTTCAAAAAAATATGATAGTTTTATTGTAAGGTATATTTAGGTGGTATCTTTAGAGAAATACTAACTCCTAATCTTTTTTATATATTACTTAAGTGTAATAATATTATATGGGTCGTTATTTCACGATTTGCTCAGAAACAATAAATTTCATCATAACACTATTCTTGTGTTCGAATATACATAATATTTTTATACCCCACATATATTCTACACAAACATATTAATCTATCCGATATTGTGGGAATCTATAGCTCTCACGGGCCTCATGATTGATTTTCTATGATAGGTCAATTATATTTACTCATAATCTCATACTTCTATAATCTTTGCCATTCAGAACATCTCACACCGTATGTTGGTTTTTAATACACTAATACCACATTATAACACATACTATTTCCTATACATATCACATATTCATACACTACACATACCGCAACTTAAACACACTGTACTTTACTTAGATATATGGATGGTGAGTTTGGTTATTTATTCGTATTATGTAAGACTATATTACGTCTAGATATACTGCTTTTTCAACTATATAGACAAAAATATACCTATATATATTATTCATATATAATATTTTATTATATATATATATAGTATAATATATATATAAATATATACTACTATTTATATATATATATATATATATAGATTATATATATTTATATATATAGGGTACCACGACAGTGGTGCGGAGTAATAATATAATGTAGTGGAGCATAACCTTGATACTGTGACACGGTTAATTAGATTTATATATATATATATTCACTATATAATTATAATATATAATATATATATAGCTACTTAATTTCGCATAGACGATTTTTAATGAACTTCCTCGCACACTCTTCTCATAAATTGAGATTGTAATTTAAAAGCTATGAAATAGTAAATAATTGCCAAATGCATGGCACATAATTTTCTACGGGGGCGGGGAGCTTCCCGTACCACGTACGATCGTAGACAAACATCTGGTAACTATAAAGTTATAGCATTTAATTTTACATGTTGCTAAATCATAAAATTAGCAAAACGATTGTCGCTTTCCATTTAAAAGGTAAATTTACGAAGTTCGACTCCTCCCGGTCGTTTTTTTTTCTGCTTTCATGTACAGTTTATTTTAAATCATATTGATATACCTAGTTTCATGAAAGATCGGTTGGTGTTACTATTTTTTTTTGGATAAATTTCTCCATTGAAATATGCCATGAATAGGAAATTTTGCGACCTCATAACTTTTTTCAGGGAAATTTCTTGGCCTTTTTTTTTATTTCAAGCACTTTATATATATATATATGGCACTACATTATAATATATATATATACACTTTATATATTATATATATATATACTAACCTATATACGATATATATATATTATATATGAGCCAATATTACTAAAAAAAACATATATTAATATTTATATATATTATACTTAACTATATATATTACCTATATATATTATATATATATATACTCTATATTTATTATATATCCTAATAATAATACTATATATACTATTTATATTATATATTATATACTATATACCACTATATATAATATATATATTATATATATATAATATAAGGAAAACATGAAAAGAATAAATTTTTCCTTCGTCAGATAAAGACTTACAGGACAGACTATCCATTCTAGGTCAGTCTCTACAGAAACATGAAATAGGAGGGAGACCCTCGATCTTACAGGACAAAAAGTTCAGTAGACATTTTTTCATACAATTTTTTTTCTTTGTTTTTCTTTTTTAATTGTGCCAAATTTCTTTGAATTTTCCCATCGCGGATCATATTCCTGTAGTTTCTTGTGAAGGATTTTTCTTGTACTTGGAGGGCGCACACACTCACTTAAGATAATTACCAGTATATATATAATATATGATATATATATATATATATATATATAGCGTATTTAATATATATATATAGTATATATTATATATATATATTATATATATATAATATATATATATATAGTATTATATGTATAGGTTATATATTATATATATATATATATAAATGGTACATATATAATATATTAAGTAGTATATAGTATATATATACGGTAGCGTTAAGTCAATATTCGTCAACTATATAGAACGGAACTATCATTGGATCGAGAAATGCTGGTCGCAATTCTAGTACGAAAATGTAAAAACACAACCAATAAAAAAAAAAAAAAAAAAATAAAAAAAAAAAAATTATATCATCAAAACTATTACTACGCGAAAAGCACTCTTTGAATCCTGGTAATAATTTCACATAGGTAATGTAAGAAAAAAATAAATAAATTAGTGTTAATAAATTATAAGTAATATGAGGTAAAAGGCTATTTGAGACCTTTTAGTGGTTTCCTGTTAAAATAAATGGGTGTGGCTGTTTAAATAAATTAGACATCTATTAAATTATCTTTTTTTTTTTCATATGTTCCGCCGATGGCCGGAGTCGGGGTCTCTCGGTCTCCGGGGAACTACGGGGTAGGCCTATTTCCCCCGGGAGGCGTCTCCGGAACCCCGCTCCTTGGTATTTGGGTGTCGCGAGGGTTCCTCCGCCCTCCCCTACGGGGTATAGGAAAACGTACCCCTGTGTTCCCACCGATCAAGGCTCGCAGCCCCTAGTTGTGCGTACTAAAGCATTTTCTAGTCGCTTATAAGATATTAGTTATATATATAGATAGATAGCTATGATATATATATATATAGAGATATATTTTTGTTTTTTTTATATTATATATATTTTCTATTTTTTTTTTTTTTTTTTTTTTTTACATTATTCCGTATAAGAAATGGCAGCATTCACAATGTATTCGTTTTACTGTAATCCTCTATAAATTTAAAATTCTGCGTTTAAGTAGTATACATAACTATATACATATATATATTATATATATATATATATATATTATCAACTGCCTGCGAAAGGAAATGTTTTGAATAAAACATAATATCTATATTTTTTGAAAGTTTTATATCACCTACTTTTAAATAATTTCTACCTATTACTATATATATTATACAATATTTACCTATATATACTTACCTGCCTGCGAAAGCAAATGTTTTAGTTCCGTTAAGGTACTAGAGGCGTTCCGATGCGGAAAGGTTGAAGGTTGATGGTTGATGGTTGAAGGTTGAGCGAAGGGGACACCCCAGCCCACGGCGACTCCACCTGCAAGTCTTAAATCGTCCATTGTTCATGTTCTTTAATTATTTAAACTTTTGAACTTTAAGCTTTTACTTTTTTCTAAACATTTATCGGGAAAATATATATAATTTTCCTATTCTCAAAAATAATAATAATAAGAAAAATATAACCTGTATTAGTATTTTAATCAGACAAGTATAATACACATGTTCCGATTCGTTTATGTAAGTATTTTTGTGTCTTCATGCTGGTTGGAACTCCCATGTGGGTGTATGTAAGTTGGTGTAGGTGTTTTTGTGTGTGTAGGTGTGTGTGTGTGTGTGTGTGTGTATAGGTGTGTGTGGGTGTGTGTAGGTGTGTGTATGTGTGTGTGTGTGAGAGTACATGATCTCGTGACTGAATCAAAATCTTTTAAATTCGTAGTTGAGAATAAATCATATGACAAAATCCACTTCGGAATCAAATAATAGAAGTGAAGAGAAAGTCTCGTACAAAGTCTCAAATTACGTAGAAGGTAAAAAGAGCATTTATTCAAAAAGCAAACAAGAGCCATACAAATGGCACTGGAGGGAGGTGTAAGGGGCCGTGGGTGGCTGGGGGGGTTGGGGAACTGGGGGATGGAGTAGAGAAAGAGAGGGAAGAAGAAGGGGAAGGAAATAACGAAGAAGCTTCAGCGAAAATGATGTTGTATATGAGATGCGATTGCTCAATTAAAGTAAATTGTCGTCACACAAAAAAAGGGTTACAGTAGCTGAATGTGTTAAATAAAATACACCAAAATGATACACACAACACACACACATGTATAAAGGAACTTTACCCAAAGAATGTATACATGATTTGTGGTTTGGAAACAAGTGATCTTTAGTGTTTTTTTCTTTATTTTTTTTTTTGGCATCTTAGCAAAATTGATTCCTATAATCTAACTCCATCCAAATAAAAGACATCATATATATACTCAGGGACTCACAATAACCTATATACTACACTATATACTACACTATATAGTACTATCTACTATATATAGTATATTATGAGGTTATATATATATATAATATATCTATTTTATTTAGATAATATATATATAGTATATAGTATTATATATTTAAGTATATATGGGCCGGTAACGTTAATAATCAATTAAGTATGAATCTAATGTTACGCAGCAGCAATGTGTGCTTATAGATTGTGCGTGTACGATCTGTAATATTGAATAATACAATTGTGTGGACAGCCAGAAAGCTCTTCCCACTGATGGACGGAGCGAGTTTGTGAAAGGGTAATGGTGTGCCGGCATCGGTGAATGCGGGGCATTCAGGAACTTTGGCCTCGAGATCGTGGCCAGAAGCGGTTGGGTAAACACGCGAATCCTCTCTATATTATTCAATTATTAACAACTCATGTCAAATAACACTCACTCATAATCCATCTTATTAATTGTCAGCATTGTCAAGTGCCTAATCTAGTACATCTTCACCCACTTCTCGAAACTAACAATTTCTATTGTAGACTATTCTCATAAGAATGAACAAAGTTAGATATATAAATACACAGTTAATAATTAATTAAAAGTTTAGAACTGGGGATTACGTGATTTAATCCATTTAACCCATTTTGTTGACCCCTACGAGTGACCCTGAATAAAATCCAGTCCCCTGATTTGGAATCAGATGCAGTGAAAAAGTGCCGAATAAAATAAAAACTAAAAAAGAAAAAATTTTTCTTGTGATTTCTGTGACATTACAAAGTGCATTCATTCTAACCATTGTTGAGCATTAAATAATCAGTGATTCAAAAAAGTTAACATCGTGAAGAAATAAATAATAATCAACATATAATTTCAATATTCATAATAAAAAGTCGGTGTTAACGCTTAACAAAAATAATTACATTTTTTGTCCTAAAAAAGCAACTGGCGAGGAGAAGAAATTGAAACCTGTTTTAAACTCAAACAAAAGAGTTTATATCAATATTAGATTATATATATATGAAAAACAATATAAATCAAATAATTAGGTAACGTGAAGAGTGAAAACCTGTATTAAGAAAATTAATAAGTGATAAGACGTGACATAAATAAAAACAAGCGCTTTCAAAAAAAAAAAAAAAAAAAAAAAAAAAAAAAAAAAAAAAAAATGGACGCATAGTTACAAGAAGAGCGTCACTAACCCTAAACCTAAAACGTTTGAATATATCTTAAACAAACATTTCTCGGTCCTAACAATCGCAGCATGGCTGGAAGAAACAAGAGACCGACGCTGCTCAAACATTGAAAATTTTCAAAACAAAGTTCCCATCTTAGGCTTAACACTTCTGTGGCAGTGAAATCAAGTCTTTATAGTCACGAGAAGATTGACTCAACGAAAAAGAAACTCTCTATTAAAACGAAAAGCAGTCCCTTTCTTCAAAAGTTGAAACCCTCATTCTCCCCCACAACTTATGCTGTTCCTCCGCCAATGAAGTGATCCCAACCTCCCAACTCCAACATTGAAAAAAAAGAGACCTTACGCATCTTGGAAAAAATAACGACATAATAGAAATAAAAATTCTCTTTGTTAAATAATAATAACAGTGTATCAAATAATTAATATGTCGACCAATGAACATAATAATAATAATAATAATAATAATAATAATAATAATAATAATAATAATAATAATAATAATAATAATAATAATAATAATAATAATAATAATAATAATAATAATAATAATAATAATAATAATAATAATAATATTTTCAATAGTAAGAGGTGTTAACATTTAAAATAAATGCAGACCATCGTAGGAATAACAAACAAGTAAAAATATTTCTTTCCCATTGATGTAATATGTATGTGAATTTTTACATTTATCGGCTGAGTTTACATGTGGTTGATAGAGTGAGACATGCTTTCAATTGTGTCATTAAAATTTTATGATCAGACAGGATCCTAGGTTAACAGTTGTCTGACGGTAATGATAAACAAGGAGAGTATTGTTGTAATTTTGTTAAACCATATCAAACTATATTTTAGATAAATAAAATTTATGGTATATTGTTAGCGATGGTATAGAAATGTTTTGATCATTTTGGGAATAAGAAATCTTTTTTTTGAACAAATAATCTATGCTGCTAAATAAATGGTTTTATAGTAATTGTCAAAATCCAACGCAGTGATGAATAGTAAAATTTTTATAGGCTGGCTTAGTAAATTCTTTGTTATTTCAAATGTTAAAATAATGAGTGGCCGACGGTGCGAAACGATTGTAAACAAAATTTTCGTTCGTTGGCTTAAAAGGTTCAGAAAAAAGATGGCGCGTATTGACGTCACGATTCTGACGATGCTTATAAATGAGAATCACGTTTGAAATATTTTCGCGCC
>JABUQX010086984.1:0-12500 GCA_015478945.1 Trachelipus rathkii
AGACCCTTCATAGGTGGATCGTGCATCGTGTGAAATATATATTAGATAAATAGAATAATAGTTTTGAGTATATAATAATAACGATATATATATACTATATATATATATACTTTGTATTAGTCGTGTACATATACATCAAAGTATTATAGCTATATATATATTATTTCTTTACTATTATATATATTATATATATATTATTCTATAATAATATATATTATAAAAAATTATTGTCTTGTAATAGTATTTAATATAACTATTATAATAGTGTAGTTTTATTCAATAGTATATATAATGAATGGTATATATATATAATATTATATTTAGTCCTTCAAATGATAGAGAAAATAACATAATAAATATAAATAAAAGTATAACAAAGTAATGTATAATTAAAGAAAACATATTAAACAAACAATTTATTAAGACAAAATTGAATTAAGCCTTTTATCACTATGGTATCAATCGTAAATAACAAACGCGCTCGAGATATTTCAGTTTTAATGAATCTTTAAGATCCGCGTTCGTAAATCACTATTTGATACTTGCAAGAGCCTACAGGAGTGTATTTTGCTCCACACAAATAAAAAAATTCGAGATAAACATAATTTTGTTTAATTCTAATAGTTCATTCGTGGTTCTAGAGTAGAAGTTTTAAAGAACTTATAACTATATGTATATAACATCCTGATGAAATTAATCTTATATGAGAGGTATGATAGTTTATATTAAGTTATCGTGTATAGTAAATTAGACTTAAGTTGTATAATACTATACGTATAAATAATATATATATAGTATGTGAATTTATTATATGATTTATATATAAAATATATAGTAATATAATGTTTAAGGGTATATATATAATATATATATATATATATATATTATATATAAAATATATGCTATATATATAAGTACTATTGATAATATATAGTATGAGTTAATATATATTATATGTAATATATATATTATATACTATATATTATATATAATTATATATTAGTATTATATAGTCATTTTATATATGAATTATATAATTATGTATAAATATGAATATAAATAGATGGCTATTCCCCAAGTGATCTTACTCCGAAAAAAATGCTTTGGGAAATTTAATTCGAATTTATTATTTTAGAGGGATAATACAGATACATTTTCTTCACGCCTTTAATATTAAAGGAAACATATTATTTTGTATATTATTTATAAAAAAAAGACTTTCTTTGTCGCGATTTTTTAGACGTGCCACATCTCGAAAATATATAAATATAATGAATATGCAGTGTTGTTGTTAGATATCACTTATTATTAAACGAGAGATGTAATATAGTGTGAGGACTCGTGGAAAATTGTTAGTCGAAGGCTCGGTGAGTACAGAAAAAAAAAATGGCCGAGAGATCGCGAGAGAGACTGGAGGGGATAGTCCTCTTTGAACGGACGGATAAATGATTAGTATTATCTGCGGACAGAATACTAGCTTTGTATGGGAAATTACATCAATGAGGCGAGAGCATTGGCGAGTGAGTATTTATAAGTTAGGTGAAATGGTGAGAACATTAAAGCAGTCGAATGGCTCGATATGAGAGTTGCTTGGAAGAATGTATATCAGAGAAGGAGCACTAGTGCAACGAAGGTGCATATTGTCGTGTTGAATTCAAATAAAACACACCGTCATTGCTGGCCGAAGTGTATCATTGCTCGTGGCAAATAGTATCTGCCATAGCTTCGAGCCAGCATAGAACTTGAGAATTCGGAAGAATGAAAAAACGAGAAGCAACTTCTAGTATTCTAAATGAGAAGGAGGCAGATGTTGATAGAAAATGAGGTAGTAGATAATAAATAGAGAGAGTATCGAAGATATCTCAGAACATAACGAATAGAAAAAGAAATAAGAATGACAAAAAAAATTGAGAATAGAGGATATGTATTGAGATGAATATAAAGATTAAAGATAGCTATGAGAGATAATCGCAAATACTTTATTGAGAAGCAATCACAACCACAAATCAACAGGAAAAGGCTAAGAAAGCAGGAGTGAGCCCACTCCATATGCAGCAATACACTGTTTTAGAATTCCTGGAAAAAAAATGTCAAAAAGAAAAAAAAATTATGCTGTTAAAAATTATAGTAATATGAGTTGAAAGCCTTTTTAGAGAGATTTTATACGTTATTCCGTTACAAATTAACTCACTTATCGTTGTTTTGTTTTTGTTTTTTTTAAAGAAAAGGATAGATTAATCTTCTAAAAAAAAATGGCAGGAGTTGGGTCTCTCGGCCTTTCCGGGAAACTACGGGGTAGGACTATTTCCCCCCCCCTCCGGGGAGGGTCTGTCACCGGAACCCCCGCTCTTTGGTATCTGGGTGTCGCGGGGGTTCATCACCCCTCCCTAACGGGGTATGGAAACGTCCCCCCACTGTGTTCCCCGTCGGCTCGAGCCCCCCTACATTGCCGTGTAATAACCTTTACAAATAATATATATATATATATATATATATTATATATATTATATAATTATATATAGTATCTATATATATATAGGGTATAGGGTAAATCGTTTGTATTTAAGGTAAATATTATATATACTATGTCCCCCCCCCCCAACTCGAACTCCCCCCCAAAAAATTTTAAATTTTTTATCTTATTTTTTTTTTTTATTTTATTTTTTTTTCTTACATTTTACCTAACAAAACAATTTTACAAGGAGTTCGCCAAAAATAATTCGCTTTTCTCCTGTATGCTATTGTAGTTTTTTGAAAGATTTTTTTTCAGTTTCCTCGATAAAATTTTACCAGGATTCCAACAATGTATTCCTTTCCCTGTAGCTATTATAGTTTTTGATTTATATAATTATATATTATATATATTATATACTATACTATATATATATATATATAGTATAATATAGTATATTAGTAGTATTATAATAATTATTTAGTAGAATAGTATATATAGACGTAAACCTATAAGTATATAGGTAGCTATAGTTATATCTGTAAATATATATATATATATATAATGTGACAGTAATAGAAATATATTTGACTATGGTGAAGTTCAAAATATATATTAAATGTTTTTTTTTATATAGGTATAAATCCAAAAAACTAAACGGGATATTTATATATTCTCTTGTTTAAATTTCCCTTCAAAATTTTCTTTAGGGTAAGATCCCTGGGAATGACCTATATATATAATTATAGATCGTGATATATATATATATATATATATATATTATATTAATATATATATAATATATATATTATATAATATATATATATATTATATATATATATAGAATCTAATATATATATATATATATATTATATATATATGACTAGTTAAATATATCCAGTATCAAACAGTTTTCGTCCCTTTGCAAGCCAATTCGAGCTAAGAATATATAGCGTACGATCTCGACTCTATAAAGTAGTGTGGTGTTTTGGTGTTCCAGTGGACCCTCTGTTCTTTTTCCAAAACGCAACAAACAATATTTAGGCATTTATACACTCTTTAAACAACTATCTGAAATGGCTATGCATCATGCAGCGTTGAAGGAAGTAAACTGGGGTAATTCCCATTTATATATATATAATATATATATATATGATATTAATATATATATAATATATTAGTATATTATATATCTATATATACATATATATATATAGTATAATATCTATAATATTTATATAATATATAATATATATATATAATATATATATATATATTATGTGATGTTCTTTCCTTACTCTTCGATTTATAGTTCATTGCACGTTGCCGAATTTATATAATTTTCTGGTTCTGGTGCTAGATATATGGAAGGTATCGATAGAGGACGGCACAAAATTTGAACTTTCAAAAAACTTACATTCAACTTTGGCAATAATTTCTTTTTTTTCTATAACTTCAATCCTTAATTATCTTACACGTCGTTCACATAGTAGATAGTTGGCCAATCACCGCTTCACCTTTAAATCTACCCATTTCGATCGGTGCTTGAATTCAGGATCTGAGCTTTCCTCTACTTTTCTAGATTACCATTATAGATTTATCTGTTTATTTATCAACAACTGATTTATCTATAAAAATGATTCCATCCTTCATTATTCTTTTCCCTATAGAAATAGTCATAAAATAAATGACATTAGGATTGGTTGATCTTGGAAGAAATTGATCTGTAATTTTTCATGTATCTTAACTAGGTGATAGAAAATGGGGTTACTGTTACTGCTCAAAAACTTCATCAATGTTCCTTTATCATTCTTCTCAAACTGGTCTTCCATACAATTCAACATCTACGTAAACACACATTCAACAACTTTTTCCTTGTCCTTAATTAATCTTGTTTGTTTTCCTTTCCTTGATATATTTTTGGAAGCAAATTATTTATGTCTTCAGCGGGGTGTGTGGGATCGTTCTTCATTGTGTAGACTGTGTTATACTTATCTGGAGTGGTTTGTATCAAATGACGTCATGAAAGAGCAGAGTCTAGAGCAATTTAAACTCTCCCTTTTCATCCCATCGATATATTGGAACACTGTTCTTTAAACCTTTTCAATAACGAACTGGCATTGCCCCTACTAACTATGGTTACAATAATCCTTATCTCCTCCTATGCGGAGAGCTCTTGCTACTAGTCTTTCCATACTTTCCACTCCAGTTTCTGATACAAGACGAAGGCCGTAATGCTGTTCTGAATTTTATTAATCGGCCTGATTTCTATCCAAGTTTGAGCAATTCCCATGTTTGATACAAAATGGTGTATATATTTCATGATGTGCGATCATGTTATATATATATATATATAATATGATATAATATAGTATACATACTATATAAGTATCTATTATCGTATTTATTATATATATATATATATATATATATATATATATATATATGTTACTATAGTATATATAATATATACTGTATATATATTTATACTGGATATATATATAGTATATAATATAATATATAATATATATTATATTATTACTATATATAATATATATAATATACTTTACTATCAATATCTAACTATAGATAATATCATATAATGATATATATACTATAATATATGATACTAGTAGTATTATTTATATATATATATATATATAATAATATATATATAATATATATATATATAATAAACTATAGACATATATATATATAATATAATATATATATGTACTATTATGTTATATATATATATATATATATATATATATATATAATATATATATATTATATATATATATATATTATATATATATATATATACTATATAATGTATATATATATATATATATAGATATATATATATATATATATATATATATATATATATATATTAATTAATATATATATATATATATATAATACGTATATATATATATATATAGTATAATATATATTATATATTTATATATATATATATATATATATATAGTATCTATACACTATACTATATATATATAATAGTATATTAATATATATATACGTATAAATATATTATATATAGAAATATATAGTATAGTATATAAATATATATATATATAATCAGCTCTATATATTATATAATATTATATATATTATATATATATATAATTATATATATATATAGTAGGTTTATATATATTATATATATATATATATAGTATAATATATATATATAATATATATATATTATTATAATAATGATATATATACTATAATATATAATATATTACTATATAGTATATATATAATATATATATTATATATAGATATATATATATATATATATATATATATACTATATATATTTATATATATATATAAAATATATATAATTATATATAGTATATATAAGACCTGCCCTTAGATATATAATTATATATATATAATGAATATATAAATATATATATATTATATATACTCACTAGTATATATATATATATAGTATTATATTTTATTATATATATATATATATATATATATATATATATAATATATATATGATATAATAATATTATATATATATATATATATATTATATATATAAATATATATATATATATATATATATATAATATATATAATATATATATATATATATATATATATATATATATATATAATATATAATATATATATATATAATATATATATTATATATATATATATATATATAATATATATATAATATATATATATATTCAAAAGAAAGATGCTTAGAAATACATAATAAAAATATAATAAGAAAACAAAGTTGAAAAAAGAAAACAATTTAAACAACAATTTATAAACAAAAATTTTAAATCTCTTTTTTACAAATGTCTTGACATCGCTTCAAGTTGCCATATTTCATTTAAATGACTTTTAAATCCTTTCGTCACACTTCACTAGCTCGATTATTTTTTCACTAAATAAAAAATTCAAATAAAATTTTTGTTAACGAGATTTTCATGTCAGTGCTTAAGTTTAAAAACTGATTATATATATATATATATTATCATATATATAATTTATATATATATATAATATATATATTAATATATATAATATATACTATTTATATTATATATATACTATATTATATATATAGTATATAGCTAACGGCTAAGTATATGGCAGCGTTTAGATTGTCGTCATATGTATCTTAAAAACTATAAATACTACAGTAAAAAGGAATACGATTTTCGGAATCAGCCGTATAAAACGTTAGCCCTGGAACGTATAATTAATGTAATAAATGAGTAATAAATAACAATTAATATGTTCGTGTAAAATGATAAATTCTATCAAAAAATTTGCAATCCTCTAAAAACAGTTCATTATAACGGGGTCATAAATTTGTAACGGGGTCTGTAACGGGGTTTGAATAGCAAAAAATCTCTTTCTCTTCCACAAATTAAATTATATATATAATATATATAGTATTATATATTATATATAGATATATATAATATAGATACTATATATATATAATATAATATTAATATATAGTATATATAGTATATATTATACAGGCCAGCTGGGGGGGGTTCGAGCCGACGGGGAACATAGGGGGGAAATGTTTTCCATACCCCGTAAGGGAGGGGCGGAAGGAACCCCCGCGAGCAACCAAATACGCAAGAGCCGGGGTTCCGGAACCCTCTCCCGGAGGGAGCGGGAAATAACCCTAGCCCGTAGTTCCCACGGAAGGCCGAGAGACCCGACTCCTGGCCATCGGGGCGGTAATAACACCCTGGGTATTACTTTAGTTTTAATCACCACCTCATTATTTCAAAAGGGGCAACGTAAGGTTACGTTAATTTAAAAAATATAGTTTAAAATTAATGGAGTTTTTTTTTTATTAAACTTTTTTTAAAATCGCTTTTTTATATTTTTTTAAAAGTTTTAATGGACTATCTCTTTACGCTGATTCCAAAAATGTATTTCCTTTTAACTGTAGCATTAATAGTTTTTTTGATACATATGACGGACAATCTAAACGCTGACCTATATATATATAATATATATATACTATATTATATATATATTATATATATATACATATTTATCATATATAATATATACTATATAATATATATATTATAATATACTATATAATATCCATATAATATACTATATATTTATTATCCGCAGTATCCAAAATAGTTTCGTACTCCCTTATCAAGGCCACATATGAGGCAAATAAAGAATAAAATATAGCCAGTACCGACTCTGAACTCCTATAGATATATGTGTGTTTGGGTGTTCCAGTGGACCCTCTGTTCTTTTTCAACGCAACAAACAACATATTATAGGCATTTAAATATCACTCTTTTTAAACAAACTATCTGAAATGGCATAATAGTTAGACATCAGGGCGTTGAAGAATCCTGGGGGAGATTCCCTATTTAAATATATATATAAATAATATATATACATTATATATATATTAATCAGTATGTACTATATGTTTATAGCTATCTATATATAGGTAATAATTGGCATATATTATGTTATATAGTTATATATATATATATATATAATATATATATAATATATTATATATATATATATCATATATATATATATATATATAATATATTAGTATATATAATCTATAGTATATATATATAAATTTACTACTATATATATATGATATATATATCATATATATATATTATAGCCGTATATGTATTGGTTATATATATATCTATATATATATATATATTATATATATATTCTGATATATATATATATATATATATATATATATTTTAGTGATGTTTTTTCTATATTATCCGATTTATAGCTCCTTGAACGTTGCCTTTTAATTTTCTGTTTTGGCGCTAGATATATCGTCAGGAATCGTTAAAGGCTGGAACAATATTTTGACTTCAAAACTTCCATGCTTAGGCATCATTTCTTTTTCTTATCTATAACCTTCATCCTAATTATCTTGCACGTCGTTCTATAGTAGATCGGTTAGGCAATCATCGTTCACCTTTTAATCTATCCATTGCGATGGTGCTTAAGGGTCTGAGCTTTCCACTACTTTTCCAGATTACCATTATAGATTTATCTGTCTATTTATCAACAACTGATTTGTATATGAAAATGATTCCATCCTTAGAAGTAGTCATAAAATAAATGACATTAGGATTGCGATCTTGGAGAAACTAATCTCTAATTTTTCCTGTGTCTTAACTAGGGGATAGAAAACATGGTTACTGTTAGAGCTCAAAAACTTAACCGATGTTACTTTATCTCTGGTCTTCCATATAATACAACATCTACGAAAACACAATTCACACCTTTTTCTGTCCTTAATAATCTTGGTGTTTCCTTTCCTTGAAATCTTTTTTGGTAAGATCAAATTGTGTGTCACTAAAATTTATTATAAAAAGTAAAGTGTTCAGAGGTGCTTTCAGAACTTTATATAACTCTCAGATTCCTGCTCTGCATGGAAGTGTGGGGATTGTTCTTCATTGTATAGACTCTGCTATACTTATCTGGAGTGATTTGAATAGACTACCGTCGTGAAAGAACTGAGTCTAGGGCAATTTATCTCTCCTCTCTTCAAATCAAAATTTTGCTACACTTTCCCAATAAGAACTGGCATTGCCCTACTAACTCTGGTTATATATTTCCCCCTAAGCGGAGAGCTTTTGCTACTAGCCTTTCAATACTTTTCACACCAGTTCTCTGACATAAGACAAAACCGTGATGCTCATTCTTAATTTGTATTCCTGTTCTATCCAGTTTGAGCAATTCCCAATGTTTGAACAAAATGTGTATATATTTTCATGTGTGTACTGTAACAGTAGTACATGTGAATGTTTCTTAAATGAGTCAAATAAAAGAGGAAAGACAAGACGGTGAAAGAAGCTAAAGTAAAGAGAAGAATTTCTGAAATATTCATCGTGTATTATCGTATTTTTCCCTTTTCAAATTTTTTAAGAAAAGTTTCATATATAATGCTAATTAGCATTCAAAAGGAAAATTCTTACATATATATATATATATATATATAATATATATATAAATTATATATAATATTATATATATATATATATATATATTATCTATATAATATTATTATTATTATTAAATTAATAATAATTAATATATATTATATATATATTTATATATATATATATATATTATATATAATAAGATTTGGGTAGAGGTCGGTTCCTAGGGAACACCTCTATTTTAATATGAAGAGGATGACCAAAGCAGGATAAAAATTCAAAGTTTTATTAATTTAACGTTTCGAACCATACCATGGCTCGTCATCAGGATACTTGAAAGGGCATATATAATAATATTGAATAAAAATTTAAAAATGAAAACAAAAAATAAAAATAAAAATATAAATAAAAATAACAATGAAAATGCGAAATAAAAATAAACAAATAAGGTATAAGTGACTAGTAAAGTAACAAATACCAGTCAGTAAAATTTAACAAAGTAATGCTATGAAACGGTTAAAGTAAGGTAGAGAATTTAAATTTTAGTTTAAAACAGTAATATGGATTGGGGGTTTGGAGGCAACTCAATAATACGAAATCATAATGAGCAATGCTGATAAAAAATAAAAAATAAACAGAATAAATCACTTAATAATAATAATAATAATAATAAATAATCAATATATAATAATAATAAATAATAATACTAATAATAATAAAATAATAATAATAATAATTAATAATAATAATAATAATAATAATAATAATAATTTATTTTTGTTTTGATTTTTTAAATTTCTATTCAATATTATTATATATGCCCTTTCAGTATCCTGATGATGAGCCATGGTATGGTTCGAAACGTCGAATTAATAAAACTATGAATTTTTATCCTGCTTTGGTCATCCGACTTTTCATATCCTATATATATATATATATATATATATATAATATTAATATATAATATATATATATAATATATATAATATATATATATATAATATATAAATATATTATATATATACTAAACAATTTATATTATAATTTATATTTACACTTAAATATTAATTTATAGTTTAATAATAGGGCGAGTAACAACACTAAAGATGGAATTAAAACGTTTAGAAGTTAAAACAGGGTCTCGAATGAGCACCAAATTAAGTTTAAGTATTTATACGGGGCTGCCAAATGAATGCATGATATGCAAAAATACAATATATTATTTACGGTACGAGCTTTCGTCCCAGGTCTGTCTTTGGACTTGTTCGAGTTCAAGAGAGCTCTCATATTATGAGAGGGAGAAATTAGAATTTTTGAAAGAATAGGTATTGTGTTAATTGGTGTCTTTAGAGCAGTGAAATATTTGGAGGAAAGCAAAATTGAATTTTGTATTTTGTCCGGCTTGAATTGACCGGCTGAGTATGTTGGACATTTTTTGGTATTGTATATGTATATGTGAGTTCAGGTCTATTTTTCTTTTTTGTGTGTGATTTACTATTTTTAAGGATAGTTGTGTTGTTGATGTTTATTTTATGCTGGGTGGTTGAACGATGTTGGGTGAGAGATGAATTGATGTTAACCTTAGTTAAATCGTTTTTATGTTGGTAGAGACGGCGGGGCAGGTCGTTGGTTTCTTCTATGAATACAGAAGGGCAATTGTGGCACGGGATTTGGTAAATGCAATGAGTTTTTGTTTTTTTTTTTGTTTGTTTGTTTTGGAGGGTATAGGATGTGTTTGAGTGAGCATATATTATTTTGCGTAACCGATATGGATTTTGGGATATGTTGTTTGATATTATGATGGAGTTCATAGGACAGAGGGGTATTGTTGTTGACATTTGGTGATTGGTAGTATTTATGCTTGGCTTTTGAATAGGCAGAATTTATTATAGTGGGGGGGGGAGTAGTTGAGTTTTATGAAAGTGGAGTAAAGATATTGAGTTTCGAGGGAGAGAAGGGTGGGGGTGCAGGTGCGGAGGGCGCGCAGGTATAGGAACGTTAGGGTGGCTATTTAAGTATTTTTGTTGTGGGCAGAGTACCAGTGAATATAGGAAGGGGGGAGGAGAGTTTTCTATAGATGGAGTGGTTTATATGGGGGGAATCTTTCCAGGATAGTAGTATGTCTAGAAAGGGTAACGTGGCGTTAGTGGGTAATTCATGGGTGAAAGATATGGAAGGCTGTATGGTATTGATAAGAGTGAGGATGTTATTGAAGTCGGTATGGAGGGGAATGGCTGCGAATACGTCGTCTACGTATCGCAGCCAGGTGGAATTATTTAGTAGGGGATGGGGTAATATGTGATGGTGCTCTATTAACTCCATGAAGAGGTTGGCTAGGGTGGGGTGGCTAGGGATTTAGTAAATAATTAAGACATAGAGAATATAGTTGAACGAGGGGAGGGGCCAGCACGGAAGCACACTCCCTCAAAACTCGGAGAGGAATGAAATCCTAACGTTCATAGATTTCAAGAGCTCATGCACCTGATCAAATATATATATATATATACATATATATATATATAATATATATATATATATATAATATATATATATATATACTATTATATAATATATATTATATATATATATATATATATTATTATATATAATATATATAATATATATATATATACTATTAAAATATATATTATTAATAATAGATAAATTCTAATTTATAGAAAATCTTAATACAAATTCTCATAAATGATTTGTAATGTAGTGGGAATAATAAGAGTAAATTTCAAATATTAATTTATCAATACTATCATTTATTAAATTCGTCTGGCGTACACTTTTATATGATCGATCTTCCTATTAAATTTCGGGATAATAATATATTTATTTTATATAGCTAAATTAATGGAGCTAATATCTAATTAATAGAATGTAATAAAAAAATATAATATGGTTAATCGTAACTGATTTATATATTATATATATCATAATATAATATATATATATTGAATATATATTTATATATATATATATATATATTATATATATAATATATATAATATATTATATATATAATATATATATATATTATATATATGTAT
>JABUQX010086985.1:0-2500 GCA_015478945.1 Trachelipus rathkii
ATATATATATATTATTAACATATATAGTATATATATAAGATATATAATATATAATATATATATATATATATTATAATAATTATATATGTGTGTGTGTGGTGTGCGTGTCGTGTCGTGTGGTTGGTAAGGTCTGTGTGTGCTTGTATTTAGAATAGGCGGAGAATCTTAAGCTAATTCAATATTAATAGTATGAAAAAATAATAAATAATAGATAATAAATAAAAAAAAAAAATAATAATATAATAATAATAATTAATCAATCATAATAATAATAATAATAATAAAAAATAAAATTATAATAAGAATAATAATAATAATAATAATAATAATAAAATAATAAAAAATAATAATAATCAAATAATAATAATAATAATAATAATAATAAACAAAAGAAAATATATTTTTTTCATAAAGCCAAAATTAAAATTTTAATCACTAAATTTAACCGCTTATTTAAGTCAAATAAATAAATTATAACGTTAAGCCGCCCTAGCCCTTAACGTTAATTTTATTTCATCCTCAAATCTTCCAGATTAATGCTAAATTACTCTCGCTCTCTCTCTCTCTCATTCCTCTTCTCCTCCTCTCTCTCTCTCTTCCTCTCTCTCTCCTCTCTCTCTTCTCCTCTCTCTCATCTCTCTCTCTCTCTTCTCTCTCCTTCTCTCTCTCTCTCCTCTCTCTCTTCTCTCTCTCTCTCGGCTCTCTCTCTCTGGGTATGATTTTCAAAGTGTATAAATCTCTTCAGTCGATTAATATATATAATATAATATTATATATTATATATATATATATATATATATATTATTATATATATAAATTATATATATATTTTATATATATATAATATATATATATATTAACATATATACGTGGCCCTCTTTATTTTATCGATGATCTCTCCTGTAAGGAACTCTTTGATAAACTCACCAAACAAATTTCCAAGAGACTATTATATGGCGAAGTCGTAGATGTTTTACATTACCCTATTTTTCTGCTTCGCGTATAGGAGACCTTATTATGTCCTTATGTAGAATGTGCCTTACATGTCTGGTTGGTTTCAATCGCCGAATATTTCTTGACATGGAAGTTTGTCAGTTTATAAACAGAATTAACTCCCTCAAACTTTCTGGTTCTTTTGACACGGAAGACTAATACTTTCCTTTTTTCATTATGTATATATGCTACTGAATATATTTTAAGTAGTAAACCCTTTCATTAGGAAGATTCTTTGGGACTCTAGTTCGTAGTCTCATTCCATGTCTTTTGCTCCAAACGTAATCGCTACGCTTTCTGTATTCAAATGTAGGTCTGAATTAAAATTTGTTCTTCTGTTGTGTGCATTATCTTTGTTTATGCAATTTATGGTGCCGTGTATAGAGGAATGACAACTATTAATTTCTGTATATATTTTGAATTTTTCTCCCCTCATCGGTTTGAAATTTTTTTGGTAATAAGGTGCTACTGCATTTTTCACTAGAGTCAGCAGAGATATAGTATATATATATAATTTATAGTATATAGTATTATATAATATAATATAATATAATATATATATATATATGTATATATATATATATAATAATTATATATAATACTTGACTTCACACCTCACGCTAGTTCTAATTCTAATGAGAGACACTTCTCCAAGGAATGTCTACTAGGATTCGGATAGGGACCGAACCGCTCCTTTGCATGCGACTCTGTCGCTCACCAATTGAGCCACCGATATATATCATATATTAACATAAGTATATATATATTATATATATATATATATATATATATATATTTATTCTATATTATATATATATAAGAATATTATATAGCTATATATATATTATTATTATAAATAATAATATTATAAATATATATATATATTATATTATATAATATATATATTATATATATATATATATATATAGTATATATTTATTATATTAGATATATATATATATAATAATATATATATATTATATATATATATATTAATATATATATACTATATTGATATTAATATATATATATACTGTATATTACTGAAATAACATAGAATCAAAAATTAAATAAATAAATAAATAAATAAATAAATAATATAAATAAATAAAACCAGAGAAAATGTAAAATTTCGTCTCCATAATATGAGATGAAAGACGATTTGCGCTCGGAAGCCTCCATCTCAGAACGCAGCGAACTATAAAGAAAGAAATCGATTTCCAATATGCATGTGTTGTTTTAATGTTTTACTGACCGGCATTTGTTTCAGATCCGATCATAGATGTCTTGACGGCCTTTTACTTTTATGTCCTATATTATTGGCAACCATTATTTGCTCTTTTATTTATCGAGTTTGCTTTTTTTATTAGCCATTTTTTTTTATCATTTTCAGTTTTATATATTTTTCTATATTTTATAATGAATCTGACAGTTAAGATTATTATTAAATTTGAAACGTCTTAACTTTCAAACTTTCAAAAATTCAAGTGTAAGCGTTTTGATAGAA
>JABUQX010086985.1:7500-15000 GCA_015478945.1 Trachelipus rathkii
TATAATTGTTTGATCATTCTTTAAGGATCTTAAAGTATCAAAATCAGTTTTTGAAATTAGAAATGAAAAAACCTTAGCGGGATTGAATTTATAAAAATGTTTATAAGCTATTTGTTTAATTTTTAAGTATTGAAAGGTTCAAAACTTAAACGGCTGCTGATATTTGATTGAAAAAATGAACTATTTTTTTTTGTTTTCATCCATATCTCCTAAAAGAAAAGGCCTTGATTCATTTTCTCTTTTATTGCGGTACTGTAAATATGGTCTTTAAAAAACGTTTTCTCCCTTCTTTTCGTTGGGAGTTTGTCGACGATCTTAATGATCCCAACCATTATTATTATTATTATTATTATTATTATTATTATTATTATTATTATTATTATTATTATTATTATTATTATTATTATTATTATTATTATTATTATTATTATATTATTTATTATTATTATTATTATTAATTATTATGTATTATTATTATTATTATTATTATTATTATTATTATTATTTTTGCCAACATGGTTTATATATATATATATATATATATATATATATATATATATATATATTATTAGTATATATATATATATATTATATATATATATTATAATAATTTATATATATATATATATTAAAGTATGATTGGAAATCTCTGTCTGAACTCGTATCTCTACCATTATTTATATTTTCAGATTGATGTATGCATTCCACGAAACTTCTAGGAGCAAAATGAACAGCCAACCCATCATTAAACTTTACAGAGCAAAAAGACCAGACGACCAGTTGAAATATGAGAAGGCAAGGAGAATTTTCAACTTTCCTGCAAGGGATTCATTTCTTTGGGTTTTCCATTGCTTATATAAAGATATAGGACTGTCTCCCGTAGAACATTTGGCGTCACTTTCAAAAAGTCATGGACGCTATTTCCATGTTGAAGAAACCGAAAATCTTGAAGAAATTAGAATTTCTGGACTTAAGAAACTCGAAAAATTTGATGGTCTTCTTTTGGGCAAAATTATAACTTGTACTTGTAACTTGGATAGACCTGTGAATGACGACTGTGAGAAAGAGGCCAGGTCAAAGATTAAAGAGACCATAGATAAGATAATAAATATACGCCACCTCTTTGCTTATGAAAAAGTAGAAGTCGTTAATCTCTCTTCCAGTCAACTTGATGAACTAATTGCTGATTTTATTGTGGATATAGATTTTCTGATTAGTAAATCTGGCAAACTGGGAGGTAAAACTGATGATGAAATACATTTAGAATTTAAAAAGAGGAAAAATGACATTATACCTAATGAAGATGATGATGAAGATGATTATATTGGGAGTGTTAATGAAGATGAAATCATGCTGGAAATGATGGAAACAGAGTTCTATTCTACAAATTCATCAGAACATGATGGGGAAGATGTGATTATGGAAGAAGTTGAAACAGAAAATGAAAATTTGGAAATTTTGAACGAAGGAAGCAAGGTGACACGATTTAATGGATAAAACAGGATATATTTCTGTCCAGGGCTCACACAATTTAATTTTAAATATCTTTTAAGTATCCCTTTATCTTTGAAAGTTGAGCTCCATGACCGCAGATATATATATATATATATATATATATATATATATATATATATATATATATATATATATAATATATATATATATATATATAATATATATATATATATATATATATATATATATATATAACTGAATTTTATTCATTAATATATTACAGATTAAATAATTTCCTTTAAAATATCTCCTTTTTATATGAATTTTTTAAAATTAAAATTGGATTTATTTAGTTTCATTTAAAATTTCTCTTTTTAATTTGAAGTATTTTTAATTTATTTTATTTATTTTTTTAACTCCATCCCAGAGAATTCATTGCCACATCTAGGGATTTTTTTTCTAATAATCTCAAAAAACGTCTGCTGTAAACTTTTATTGTGCAAACATATCTGAGGGGAAGGACCAGTTGGCAATCTGATTGGGGCTATGTTACCTTACCTCCTTAGTTACCTCTATGCTAGAAATATTTAATTAGTTTCCGTGAAAGATTTGCTCGCGTGCATTGGAAGTATTAAACGGTGGTTGATAATATTTAGAAACATTGAAGAATAAAATATCTGACTAATAAATATTTTTTTTTAATAACAATGTAAATATTTTCATAAAGTATCCGTTAGAAAAATCAATTACTTATTTACATTATAAGCTGGGATTTTTGTGGAGTTCTTCTTTAAAATGTTGAAATACTTTACTGGCTTATACTTATGCTGTGACATTCTCATGTCGAGGGTATTCGTTGTGTATCCGATATAAGCAGCGTTACATCCACTTTCAGAGCATTGAAATCGGTACACAACGTTACTACTCTCACCATCCAAAAGCGCTTCACGAGTAGAGCAGAACGGGCTCAATTTCAATGGATTATAGTAAGATCTTAATATAATCTTCTTCCCGTCTTTTGCCTTAATATGCTCTTTTAAAATTAATTAATTTTTCATCCTCTTTTTTTTCTGACTAATATTTTCAGTTTTATATTATAATATAAGCTTATCGTTTTCGTTATCATTGATGGTATTGACAAATAAATTATTTAAAGTGTTTTTTAAAGTTTTCTCTATAATGTACTGGGGGAAGTTAGTGTTTATTAGATTCTATGTTGTTCTTTTAATTTATATATCAAAAGAGGTCCAATCAGACGATATCTTAAAGGCTCGGTGAATTAAAGTCTTTATGGTAGCAATTTTATAGTTTAGAGCAGTGGTTCCCAATCTTTTTTTAGTGGCGCACTCCAAAAATATAAAAATAGATATATATAATCTTTATAAAAAAGATATATATATATATATATATATAATATATATATAATATATATATATATATATATATATAATATATTTCTTCAATAAAAAATAGAACTATATTTAAATTCTTTTTTAAATCTAATATATATATATATATATAATATATATATATTTATACTATATATATATATATATATATATATATATATATATATATATATATATATATATATATATATATATATATATATATATATTATATATATATATATATATATATATATATATATATATAATATACCAATTTTAAATAATTTAATGAGAAAGATGTGATTAAGCAAATTCTAACTAATTTAGAAATTCTTGGTTGTAGTGTCTTATAGATACAGAAATTCTTAGTTCTGGTTCAATGGTTATTTATTCTCTTTTTTTGTCTTAAAAAGATGTATTACAGCACTAAACATTTGCTCGCATAAATATGTTGACCCAAATGAAATCAAGGAATTAATTGCAGTTTTGGCTAATTTAGGATTTTCATTTTTCAATCCATAACACCAATTTAAAAAAGCTGTTTCATGAAAAGTACTTCTTAAAGTTGTATCTTCCTTAATTTTAATCAGCTGTTGCAGGAACATAATATGAAGATGTTTGAGTTTATTGTTCTCATTGAATGGATTTAAGACCCATTTAAAGTCGTCACTTGGAAGGTTAATAAAATTTTTAATAAATTATTTTTTCAAATTTGTCAGGTGTGTGATGATGTGTCCTTTTTCTGACAATTTTATTTCATTTTCTACAATGAAATCATTCAAAGTAGGAAACATTTTTTTGAAACATGTGTAAAAAAATTACTAAAAATTAAATATAAGGTTTGTCTTCACGCTTGTCGCGCACCCCCTAGTTACCTAGTATATCGAGACGCACCCCAGTTTGAAAACCACTGGTTTAGAGGAGTGAAGGAGTCGAAATTCAAGTATGATCCTCTATCTGTAGAATACACAAAGAATACCCTCAACATGAGAATGTCACAACATAAGTATAATCCGAGTAAAGTATTACAACATCTTAAAGAAGAACACCAAAAAAATCCCAATAACAATATAAAAAAGTTTCTCCATTATAACAAGAAAAAATTATTTTTATGAATCGCGCCAAGGGGAATCATTACTCTTTAGGAAACATAAACCAGTGATAAATATAAGATAAAATGAAATGTCCAATTTTGTAAACATCTTTAAATAACAGAAAAATCAAAGTACGTTAACTTTTCTAACCTTTAAAATTATTAATTCTATTTATTTATTTTTGTTATTAGTTTATACGATATTTATTTTATCATAAGTGCTAAAATCTAAAAAATAAAATTATTCCTTGAAAATGTCCGAAGTATACAGACGAAAGCTCGGTACTGTATTTAAATCAATATTTTAGAAAATTTCTTCTGTAGAAAGATATACTTTCAGGAGGACTTTAAAGACAAACAAAATAATAATAATATATGAATAATAAATAATAATAATATAATAATTAATAATAATAATAGGGCCTAAATATAAGTAATAATAATATATAATAATAATAATAATAATAATAATAATAATAATAATAATAATAATAATAATAATAATAATAATAATAATAATAATAATAATAATGAATAATAATAATGATATTTAAAAACTAATAATGGTAATAATATCAAAAACAATTATACAAACAATAATCAAAATTCTGAAAATTATTATAATAATAATAATAATAATAATAATAATAATAATAAAAAAATAATAACAGGGATAATAATAATATTGATAAAAAATAATGATGGAGGTAATAATAATAATAATAATAATAATAATAATAATAATAATAATAATAATAATAATAATAATTAATAATAAATAAAATAATAATAATAATAATAATAATAATAATAATAATAATAATAATAATAATAATAATAATAATAATAATAATAATAATAATAATAATAATAATAATAACAATAATAATAGCTAGATTTTATAAAAGTTATTTCGCTGAGTTTGCTATTTATTAATATTTATTTAGATAATGTTTTTATTTTATTAGTAAAGGACTTAATAGTGTGTCCGGTTTTAATGCATTTGGGCATTGAGTTAGTTGTAAAGTTTAGCTGCTTTGTAGCTGACGCATTGAGTTGCTTTTTTTCAGTCTACAGAAGGGAGGATTTATGTAAGTGTTATTTCGTAAATTAATTCTATTTGCCTCGCGCCTTGCTTGGTTTGAGTGAAAATTTGCTAGCAAGATGTCGCAGGCATTATTATGGATAATTTTATGTATTTCTTTTAGCAGTGATATATTGAGCAAGTCTTTAATCTGTAATATCTTTAGGTTTGGAACAGGGGTTGTGTATGGCTGTAAAAGTATCTTGAATTGCTAATGAGGCGAATAAAGAGTTTTTGAATTAAAGTTACAGGATAGATTACTGAGTTACTCGTGGTTCCATAGATAGGAAGACAGTTTAGTAAATGGGGTATATCAATATATACATAGTATATTTTTCTAAGAATGGAAGGTGGTAAAATATTTTAAATTTTTTTTAGCACATAATAATAATAATAATAATAATAATAATAATAATAATGATAATATAATAATAATAATAATAATAATAATAATAATAATATAATAATAATAATAAGTATAATAAATAATAATATAATATAATAATAATAATATAATAAAAATAATAATATAAAAATAATAATCATAAGAATGAAATAATAAGACTGAAGAATATTAATAATAATAAATAATAATAATAATAACAATAATAATAATAAAATAATAATAATAATAATAATAATAATAATAATAATAATAATAATAATAATAATAATAATAATAATAATAATAATAATAATAATAATAATAATAATAATAATAATAATAGTAAATAGAAAAAGAAAAAAGAAAAGAAGAAGAAGAGAAAGAAGAAGAAAGAAGAAGAAGAAGAAGAAGAAGAAGAAGAAGAAGAAGAAGAAGAAGAAGAAGAAGAAGAAGAAGAAGAAGAAGAAGAAGAAGAAAAAAAAGAAAAAAAAGAAAAAAAAAGGAAAAAAAAAAAAAAAAGAAAAAGAAAAAAAAGAAAAAAAGAAAAAAAGGAAAAAAGAAAAGAAAAAAAAGAAAAAAAAAAAAAAAAAAAAAGAAAAGAAAAAAGAAAAAAGAAAAAAGGAAAAAAGAAAAGAAAGAAAAGAAAAAAGAAAAGAAAGAAAGAAAAAAAAAAAAAAGAAAAAAGAAAAAAAGAAAAAAAAGAAAAAAAAAGAAGAAAAAAGAAAAAAAAAAAGAAAAAAAGAAAAATGAAAAAAAGAAAAAAGAAAAAAAGAAAAAGAAGAATAAATAGAAGAAAAATAAGTAGAAAAAGAAGAAGAAGAAGAAGAAGAAGAAGAAGAAGAAGAAGAAGAAGAAGAAGAAGAAGAAGAAGAAGAAGAAGAAGAAGAAGAAGAATTCATATGGTCTTTTACATCCCAAAACCAGACTTTTATCAACTTGGGGCATACAAATTAAGACAAAATAAAACGAATAAATACAACCTAACATCTAACACACAAGGAGTGCCAGGGTTTAGATAAATCGCTTACGTGTACTGCAGACGCTCATCTTGAAGAGGGAAGATATAAAATTTGACATTCCCAAAATCCAATGGCTGCCATTTCACGATTTAAACGAATTTCAGAAACTCGAACATCGTAACTCCTCTTTGGGGACCAATAGCTTCCAGTATTTCGAGCATCATCGTTCGGATTGTCAAGTAGTCGTTTAATGATACTTTTCGCTGACAGCTAATCTTTAAATCCATCAGATCTCGACTCTCTGTCAAAACGTGTCTTCTCATAGTCCCAAAGATCGAATACCTGGGAGTTTCCTTCTTTAGTGAAATATCGATAGTTTTGAAACCTTGTCCCTGACGCAGGTTCCCAATGAGCTATGCTTGAGATTTTCTTAAGTAATGGGAATCTAGCAGATGTCTTAAATTCCATGTATCCTTGCAAATGCACGATGCCATTTTTGGGGGCTCGTTCATATCCAAATACAAATCGTTTGATATCACTATTTTCACTAAACGTTTTAAAATAATCAATATATAATTCGGGATTTTTAAGGTAAATCACTTTGCTGTCTCTGCACTAAGGTTCCTACTTGAACGTGGCATGTTATATAGGTGTATTCACTGTTAGAAAAAAAAATTCACTCTGAAAAAATACGAAGTGAAATAATGTTATTTTTAACAGAAAATAGATATAGACCGGATATATCCAATTAAAAGTTATTTCCGGTATAAGATATATAATAATATAAATATTAATAATAATTTCAGAGGTGGGCATTCCGCAATTTAAGTCCGCAATTCCGCAACTGCGAACTACAAAAAAAAAAAATTTGCGGAATTGCGATAATTTGAAAAACGTTGCGGAATTGCTGTTGGCAGAACGCGTAAGTCATTCTGCAATTTAAATCCGCAACTCCGCAATTTCGCAATTCCGCAATTATCGCACTACCAACCCCCCTAGGGATTGTTTGTTTTTAATTCTTAAATTTTTAAAACAATGTACTATGAATTGAATGTACTAGGGCATGTATTAGTCTTAGATATGTACAAAAATAATTTTTTTTACACTTGACACCGCCGCTCACGGGCAGAGCC
>JABUQX010086985.1:20000-25000 GCA_015478945.1 Trachelipus rathkii
ATTGCTTATACGTCACAAAAGCGTCCTCATTGATTTGTAGAATAACTTACACAGATTCCATGCTTCAGAGATAAGGAATTCGAATTCCTCGAAAAGTACATTTTGGTGCTTAGGCTACGGCGTGCGCGCGTGCGCACACACACACACACAACACACACACACACACACACACACACAACACACACACACACACACACACACACACACACCGATTGCCATTGCAATTGATAGGTTACAAAGCGATAAAAACTGTTTCTACGGATATTTGCTCACAATTTTATTAGCAGTGAAAAAAAATTTAAACGCTTAGCGACTACTGAACTTAGTCATGCTTATTCATTTCTTTTAACAGTAACTTCTGGATTTGAGAATAGATTTGGCGAGTTGCTTGGTTTAGAGTACTTCTATTCCCGAATTTAAATTAAAATGG
The DNA here is from genome assembly GCA_015478945.1 of Trachelipus rathkii. NCBI lineage: Eukaryota > Metazoa > Arthropoda > Malacostraca > Isopoda > Trachelipodidae > Trachelipus > Trachelipus rathkii. The sequence continues at coordinate 20,431 of JABUQX010086985.1, forward strand.
CTCACTATAAATCTGAATTTAATGATGAAATCAATAGGAAAAAGAAATACCAAAAAATTTTAATACTTAACTGTTGTAAAACAAACTCAGAATCTTAAAGAGAGTTCAGATAACAGTCAACCCAGCCCGTCCAGTTGAATACCCCACCCAACTAGCGGCAGGTCATATTGGTTATCTGCAAACCTGCAGTCAAAGTAAGTTAATCAGGTCAACTTTTTTTGCGGTCTGTTAGAAGCATTTTGTATCATACAACGAAAAAAAAAATAAAATTAAGTTGCCCTCACCAGAATAAAAGGGTATCACAAAACCAGAAAGTAGAAGTGTTTAACAAATATTTAAAACTAGAAATCGAAAAAAACGGATCACAAATTCTCCCTGCAGAAAAGGATCCTTTTATATAAAAACTGCCTAAGTACTTCATCAAACTAAAAGTTAAAAACAAAGTCTTTAACTTAACAAGGGATACTGTAATCCTCGAGCACCTGTTCAAGATTGGTTCAGCGTTTTGGGCAGCTCGCGAGGGTAATTCCAATACTCCTCATGTAGAAAACCAAATGACAAAAAAATCTCGGGGACAAAGAAATAAGAGGAGGAGATTATTCTGATAACTAGTGTAAATTTCACAACAACTTGTTTATTCCAATTTTATTGTTAAAGGATATTGTTATTCATGTATTCAGATCCTAAGGATATGACTTCTACAATCCAATATTTCATCAGTCATTCACGAAGTAAATAATATATATTGTTTTCTCTGGGGTGTCAATCCATCAAAGACTTAATATTTCCTTAATCAATACTCATAAAAAAAATTGCTAAATTTAGGTAAAGGGAAAGATGGATATATCCACCAGAACCTAAGAATAAAGTAATATGGAGATAAACAAACTTATAAACAGACTAAAGTCATATCAAGTTGTAAACGCTCAATTATTAGTATGTCAAATAAACTGACTCTTCAAAAATAAGACAGGGAGGTTTGGTAAAATCCGTAATCGATTTGAAACGGTCAACACAAGAAAAACCTCTCCCATTTTCTAGACCACCTAAGGTTAACGAAAGGCAAAATCGGCTAAACACGGCCTAAACTGCAGCATTTAACACCATTTTCACAACCACCAATACTCTTGTCATCTTCATAAGATGATTCAAAAGCCTTTTTAGTGTAAGTTGGATCCATATTTTACTACTATCCATATACTTGAATTATATATACCTATAATATAAAAAATATATATATATATAAAAATAATATATATACTATATATATATTATATATATATATAAACTAATATATATATATATATATTATATATATATTAAAATATATATATATAATCAAAAATAACCCCTTAAGTTCACACTGAACAAAATGGGATGTTGAACACTGGGCCTAGCAAGAATAGTCCGCAAGAAAAAAAAAAAAAAAACACAGTAGAAATAAAGTTTGACGAACCACAGCCACTACGCCACGATGGACAAAAGTAAAGCGCGAGAATTATTCCTTAATAATGAAAATAACAATAAAAATTAAAAAACCACACAAAAAAAAACAGCCAACAGGACACGACGCACTCTACCCGTCCACGCTCGGGCGTAGCGACAAACAGGCCAGGGCCCAGGGTTCAATCCCAGCAGTGTAAAATTACTTAAGGGGTTATTTTTTGAATACCTATCACACTGCGTTGAATTTGTAGCAGTTTGTTATACATACAATATATTCCCCGGTTATAAAGTATTTCACTTTGCGCGGTGCCCTGTTTGTCGCTACGCCCGAGCGTGGACGGGTAGAGTGCGTCGTGGTTCCTGTTGGGTGGGTGATATATTCACCACAGGAACAATTCTCGCGCTTTTACTTTTAGTCCATCGTGGCGTGGTCGTCAAACACTTACGCGGACATCTGCTAGGGCACAGGTTCACATCCCAGCAGTGTGAAATTACTTAAAGGGTTATTTTTGAATATACCTATCACACTGCGTTAAATTTGTAGCAGTTGTTATACATAACAATATTTCCCGGTTATAAAGTATTTCACTCTGCGCGGTTGCCCTGTTTGTCGCTACGCCAGAGCGTGGACGGGTAGAGATGCGTCGTTTGGTTCCTGTTGGGAAAATGGTGATATATTCACCACAAGGACAATTCTCGCGCTTTACTTTTAGTCCATCGTGGTGGTGGTCGTCAAACACTTACCCCCCGCGGACACCGCTAGTTCCCAGGTTCAAACATCCAGCAGTGTGAAATTACATTTACAAGAGGTATTTTTTGAATACCTATCACACTGCGTTGAATTTGTAGCAGTTTTTATACATACAATATATTCCCCGGTTAATAAAAAGTAATTATCACTTTGCGGAGCGTGTCCAAACTGGCTTGTCGGCTACGCGCCCGACGTGGGAAAAAACAGGGTAGAGTGCGTCGTAGGTGACACATGTTAAAATGGAAAGGGTGAATATAAATTCACCACAGAGAGAAAACAATTCTCCGGCGCTTTTAACTTTTAGTCCATCGTGGCGTGGTCGTCAAAACACTTTCGCGGACAAAAAACCTCCTAAGGGCCCCAGGTTCACATCCCAGCAGTGTGAAAATTACTATAGGGGTTAATATACAATAAATTATATCAATTCAAAAAAAAAAAAAAAGAAACTGCGTGTGATTTGTAGCAGTTGTTTATACATACAATATATTCCCCGGTTATAAAAGTATTTCAAACTTTGGCGCGGTGCCCTGTTAAATAGTGCTACGGCCCGAAGCGTGGACGGGGGGTAGAGTGCGTCGATAAAGGTTAACCTGTTTGGGTGGGAATAGATATATTTTTCACAAAAGAACACAGGAACAATTCCGCGCTTACTTTTTAGTCCATCGTGGCTGGTCGTCAACACACTTACGCGGACAATCTGCTAGGGCCGCAGGTTCACATCACCAGCAGTGTGAAATTACTTAAGGGGCGTTTTTTTTTGAATACCTATCACACTGCGTTGAATTTGTAGCAGTTGTATATATGTAATATATATATCTATATATAAAATATATATAATATATATAAATATATATATATAAAATATATAATATATATATATATATTATTAATATATAATATAAAAATATTATATAATTATATAATAAAACCTATATATAGATATATATAAAAAATATAATTAATATATATAATATATACAAATATGGCAATATTTGTAGATTTTTGATTCGGTAAACTAAGCTGAGGTAGAATTTCAAGAACCCTCGAAGAGGAGACTTAAAAACAGTAGTTTCATAAAACCTCGGGAACCTTACCTGATCCCAAACTGCTATTATAAATATATATTATAAATATATAAATATATATATAATATATATATATATAAATAAATAATAATATAAATAATAAAAATTATATATATATATATATAAATATATATATATTATTTATTTATATATATATATTATATATATATATAATAAAAAATATAATAATATATTATATATTATATATAATATATATATATAATATTATAATATAAATATATATATAAAAATAAAATAAAAAATAAATAATATATATAATTAAAATATAAAATATATATAAAAAATATATCTATAAATAAATACTCATATATATATATATAATAATAAAAAAATATATATAGAACGCCTATCGTGGCGCAGGAGGTAATGCAAGTCACCGCCAATACAAAATCATACGAGAGAAACGCTGGTATCAATCTTCCGCGTAGCAGTTGGGTTTTTATCTACCTGGGGGCAGAAAATTAAAGACTTGACTGCGAACAAAAAACGTGGAAATAGGCGCTGGTATAAATAAAAAAGAGAGGATAAAAAAGCCGGCCTTAAAGTAAAAATCGATTTCCCTTGGTCCCCCGTGTTTAACAACAACAACAACTGCATAAAGGGGATAAAAGCACGTTAATAGGTAGTTTTTTAATATATAAATATAAATAAAAATAAAAGTATGTAATTTAAAAACAAGAATAAAAAAATAATAATATATATATAATGTATAAATAAAATATATATTATATATTATTTTTATATATGTATATAATATATATATATATATTACATAGAATATATATAATATATAATATAATAATATATTAATATATATAAATAAAATATATAAAAAATATAAAATATATATATAAAAAAAAAAAAAGAAAAAAAATATATATAATATAAATTTCGATATTATATATAAAATAGAATGAAAAATTAATGCCTAGGTTAGGTTAGGTTAAGTTACGTACCGAACCTAACCTAACCTAGCCTAACCTTACTTAACCTAACCTAACCTAACATAATTTTCATAATATATATATAGGGGAGAGTGGGGTACAGTGGGACAAAAATAAGAGAAAAAAAATGCCAATAAAAATAAAAACCTTTTTTTTCACACTTTTACAAATCAATAAAAATATCCGACAAAACAAATAATAAATTTTCCCTTTAAAAAAAACATAAAAAAAATTAATAAACATAATTTTCCTTTATTCAAATAAAAAAAGTTTCTTAATATTTAAATTTTAAATATATAAAAAAAAATTAAAAGATTTAAATT